>JAQQZZ010085375.1:0-14443 GCA_030265115.1 Mopalia vespertina
TTAATTCAACTTAGCTGCCATATTACTTAACAATATTTTATATCTTGTCTATACACAGGTCTGCTGTCGCCCTTCTTGTTCTTCTTCTTCTTGTGCTTCTTGGGCACCTCACACTTCAAGTCCCTTACATGCCATCCAAAAGAATATGATATATGGAATAAATGATGTTCAACCTAATTGGTGTTTGTGAATGATTCTATTATCCGGACCCAAGGTCACATATGGAACGAGCACGAATCCCCCGATGGTTTGTATGGAACGAGCACGACACCCCCGATGCAAGCTTTCAGGTGGGGGATCAGTAAAGTCAAAGACGTGTTTGAAAAAACCAATTTACCGAATTGGAGTACCGAAGTCTTTCGCATAAAATAACGCCATCCTCGACGACCGGTCGTGTATACGTTAGAAGACTTAAATGGAGAGGTGTTGGCCGGTATGTTTTACGAGGTTAAATTACAATACGTCACTACCACACCCGAGGATTACTATCAAGTGGAAGAGATACTAAAAACGGAAACACGCTGTGGTAAAACCTTCCATTCGGTCATATGGCTGGGCTGGGCTACCGCTTTGAGGCATATTTAAACACCCCACCCCTGCACCGAGGCTAGTGGATGGACAACCCTCGATGGAGAGACCTCGTGATGATCGACAAGGTATGCAATGACAACCCTGGTGGACTAATAACACAACCCTCAAACAACGTGTCGGTGTGGTGTACATAACCCTGCTCGCTTTAGGGGTTTGGGCGGGCGCACGCAATCTGGACGTGGCCTGGCTTGCCGCGGCTCAAAAACCCTACAACTGGACACACTGCAACCCCTCGAGCGTATCTAGCCGACTTCCCAAGACCACAGTCGACCTCAACCTTCAGTTGACAACGCCGCGGTCGATCGAACCAGGCACACTCACCTAACAAACACCACGGCCAGGACCGTCAGCCCTGACACCAACGTCACCACCGACACCCCTGTCAGCCCTAACACCGACACCGCCAGCCCTGACACCAACAGCTTCAGAAGCACGCCATCGACGAGGTCCGGTCAAGCCCGATTGGCTTAACCCCACTACCACCACTTTCATGGATACACGTTTTCAACACCGCTGCCAGGTTGATTAACCCCGCCCAGATCGGATCGTGTGGAGTTACGGGGAATGGCAACCGCTATACGACACGATGCCCTGGGCATTTCAAGATAGTTTGCCTGATCTAAAGATGTTTGACTCAAACGTCAAGAAAGTAGTGGTCGTCGACGATCTCATGGCCGAGTCCGACGAGCGTTTGACCGCGCTCTTTACCAAGGGAAGTCATCATCGGAACGCGAGTGTCGTGTACCAAGTCCAAAACTTGTTTCACAAACGAAAAGACCACTGCACGATCAGCACGATCGCCAAACAGATGTACCCTAGCTGGTCATACAGCCTTTGTGCGTGAGAGTTTTGAGGACGCTATGCGGGAACCCCGGGTATTTATTGATTGACTGGAAGCAAACAACGCCCGATCATCTCCGTTTCCGCTCAGACGTTCTGCCGGGGAACGTGCAGTATGAGTACATGCGGAAGGTATATAAGCCAACGTCAAACCACCACACGCGTACGCCTCAGTCTTGGTCGCTGTAACGAACAGGTCTGATGAGCTCAACGTAATAGAGCCTCGCGTGGTCCGCGATTCCCTCGCCCCTCTGTTGCGAACGGAGGGCATCGATCATCGAACCAATGGATTAAAAGTGAGCCGTGAATTTCAACATATTCAATACCTCCCCGAGCAGAAGAAAAAGTTCATCGCGGTGGAAATCGATATGAGAGACGACTATGGGCTCTTGGTACCACTCTCCCGTGGTAAGGTGATCGTGACCCTTAATTAACTTTCGACCGAAGCGAGCGGCCCATTTCACCTAACACGATGACGACTCGACAACAAGCCTACCTCAACTACTTCACGGGACAAGCCGGTGGCGGTGGGTTAAACGTCTTCAGAGGAGGTGAACTGGGAAATATCTTAAGCAGTGTGTTCAAACTGGTCAAACCTCTAGCCCTTGCAAGGAACTAAAGCAGTCGGCCGACAGGCGTTGACCAGTGGTCTGAACGCCGTACAAGATGTGGTCCAGGGCGTGCCTTCAAACGGGCCATGAAACGGCGTGCGACTGAAGCCGTCCAACATATCATCACCCAAGCCAAACGACGGGAAGTCCCTCAAGGAGAGCGAAACCCACGATGACAGGTCTACCCACGATGACAGGTCTACAACGTCAACCAGCAAACCGTACACGGGGTATAAAAGGCCGGTCGACACGACTCAGCAGCAGTCGTGTGTTGGGATGAACAGTGAGTTTGATTTGTGGGCCCTGCGACCGACCCAGGGTAGTGTTGTAACAAATCGGTGTGAAACATACAGTCCCGTGGCCAGCATTAGCGACGGTGGTCCTGTGAAATTCCACACAACCAACGCTGATAATGAGACGTACCTGGATTTGACCAACACCTTTTTGTACGTCAAAGCGAAAATCGTCAAAGGAGATGGTACGGATTTGATGGAGGAGGACTAAGTCGCCCCCACGAACTTTTGGCTACACAGCCTATGGCAGCAGGTCGATGACAGCTTGGACGATAAGTTGGTGAGTGCATCGCATGAGGCACACGGCAACAACTCGCTCGATTGACATGTTAGGCCGCCTCCACACGGACATTGGGTTTCAAGACCGGTATCTCCTCAACCACGACACCGTGCGATTGCGACTCACCTGTGCCAAAGATGTCATCGCTTTACTCACCGGTCAAGAACAACCCGATTTCAAAGCTGTCTTGTTCGTGGGTGTGCTACTGAAACGCCTCATTCTCTGCATGGTCGATAACACAGTCATAGACGGTACATATCGTAAAAACCCTTTTCAATTTCAACACATGGACTTGAACTACCTGGTACTGCACATCAACGCGCCTCAAATTCTCTCACAGCCCCTCACACCACGCTTCAAATATAACTTGTATGTGCAATCGTACTTCAACTTGTTCGCCGGCGTGGGGAAAGCCTACCGGGACGAAGGGAACGTCATATCCCGCCCCGAGTTTCAAGGTGGCTACGCCTTGTTCTGTTTCGACCTATCCCCCAACCTGCACAGCGACGATGAGTTTAACCCCATTCAAAAAGGCAATGTCCGTCTGAAGATGAAGTTCCGGACCCTGCTACCCAAGAGGATCAACGTAATTTGTTACGCCGAATTCGACAAGTGATTGAAGTGGATCGCAACCGACAGATCCTGTGTGACTTTCAGACCTAAACCATATACACACCAAAGACAGAGAAGAGAAAAAACACACACCATGTACACCACACAACTTCAGTGGGCGTTGGACAAAGACCCCCGGAATGTCGCACGTGTTTCAATGTGTGTTTCCTCGGAATCATAGACCACCCTACCCACATCGACCAGTCGGGTATTTCTTGAATACGGACCCGTGTGATGGACCCAGTGAACAAGGGGTGGGCGTGTTCTTTGATCGTGATGGTCACGGCGAGTATTTCAATTCGTACGGATTAACCCCCGTTGTCATCAGTGATCACACAGTGATCACACGCTGCTGGAAATGGAATACGCAGACGTTACAAAGTGACACGACGTCCGTGTGCGGTCTATATTGTCTGTACTACGCTTGGCACTGTGCTCGAGATGTGCCCATGCCGCAGATCGTGGCCCTGTTTGAAGGCTCACCCCTGGAGAACGACGTGATAGTGTACGATTTTATCGGACGTGTTTTCCTGGTCGATGCCCCGTTTTGGATCTCCGAACTGAATTGAACATTGTAAAGACAAAAAATGGATTCAAGTGTTATCGTTCGTGTTGTTGTTGTTGTTGTTGAAACACATGCATAATAATAATAAAAAAAGTTTGCGTTTGTATGATTTTAATGTACTATGGGTTCAGTCAGGATGACACTCGGATAATATATCGTGGTAGTCGTCTGATGGGTGTATGGGCGACTGGACAGGTATGGGGTCTGGTGTTAGATTGTCATTGCAAATTTGGAAAGCTTCTTTCGGAAGAATTGGTAGGTTGCTGCTCTCTTCATAGTCGAAGTACATACCGCTTCTCCATAAATTAGGTAAGATCCTCTTTCGTCCATCATCAGGAACAACCTACCTTAAGCTGTCATAACAAAGCCTAACCAAATAGCGCGCAGAGCGTCACGGGAAGACACCCTCACCGTCGCAGAACGCCGCATGACGGCACAGAACGCCATAGGACGCCGTTGCTGTACCTGTACGCGGGCGGGCGGGTGGACGGGGGGCAAAGTCACCACCACCACCACCATAAGCTACGGTATGGGATGCGTCCGTGAAAGAGACGAGGACTCTCGCCCGAGAGTGACAGGCTGTCACATGCTATGTCGGCCATGTTGGTCAGGGTGAACTATGAGAGATAGCTATATCCTGGTTCTTAGCACATCTCGGTTTTCGCCGATGAGTCAATCAGCAGTACTTTGAACTCTCTGCGTGTGTGCAGACATGCTGTGACGGTGTGTCCGCCATGTTGGTGAGGGTGAGAGAAGGGAGATCACTCCTGATGTCATTCTTGTCACCCAAGGCTCTCCATGTCAAATCTCGGCACATCTCGTCAACTCGCGAGAGTCCACTGCGCGCAAAGCATCACAGGAAGACACCCACACCACCCCATAACAGCACTAGGGTAAACTCTTCCTTAGTGATAAAGGAAGGTAACTCCGCATGTCAGTATTGTGACCTCACAGCATCCAATGTCAAATCTCGTCCGTCTCGTCAACTCTCGCGAGAGTCCACTGCGCGCAAAGCATCACGGGAAGACACCCACACCACCCAATGACAGCACTAGGGTCAACCCTTCCTCAGTCAGTTGTGTGCTGTTACCCATCCACTTCGCACTACATGATAAGTAACAACCCTTCCTTTTTATGTAATAGCAAATGTTAGCTCAAATGCCCGGATGTACATCGCAGCACATCTATAATTTCATTTTTTTTCCTGCACTGTCACGCAACAGCCCGGATGTCCACAGCGTGTCCGCAGCGCCATCTATTATTTCCGTTTTTTTCTGCACTGTCACGCAACAACCCGGATGTCAGCAGCGTGTCCACAGTGCCATCTATAATTTCATTGCAACAACAACACCATACACACGTCATTAGTACTCATTAACATACAAAAGACCCGGATGACAACAGCGCTCTCTATAATTTTCGTTTCTTAGTACTGAATAACATACACTCCTTCTTTGTCAGTAATCCGGGATCATCCCGGGCAGCCGACACACTTGTGATGCACTCCGGTGACCCCTCACGACGCCATCATATCAAGCTCAACCTGTGACGTCACGTAGAGGGCGCTGCACTCATCCGCTCATTACTACTTCATAACGCATAGCCCTTATTTAACATGTACTAAGGAGCTCCTTAGTACTGAATAACGTACATTTCTTCTTTGTATGTAATAAAATACTACTACATAAATAGTAGTGGGGAGTCAAAATGACTCCCCACTACTATTTATGTAGTAAACAATTAGTACTTGATAGCCCTTCCTATTATGTAATAGCAAATGCGCACTGAGTTGCGCACTCTATACTACTAGCAATATCAAACAACACTAGTAATATTGTTAAAGATTCATACGTGGGTTGTATTAAATTAATAAAAACAATATTAATGTGCAGTCTACCTGTGAGTTGTTGTGGATTTCTGTTTCCGTGCATGGTCGCATCATGTCGTCTTAGCACCATAACATATTCTGATTGGCTAAAATCACGTTAATAATTGAATATGCATTATTGAAATGTATTATTGTATTCACTTGAGAAAGGCCCCGATCGATAGCTCGTATAGCAAATGTTTACGTGGAATAGCTCAGGTGTTTTATTTAATTCATTTAGCACTAGCAATATAGCCAATACTTTTAAACAACATAAATAATATAATACAACACTATAGTAATATTAGACGATACTAATAATGTTAAACAACATTTATTATATTAAACAGCACGAGTGATATTGAACAGCAGCAATTATATTAAACAACACTGGTATATGAAACAAAACTAATAATATTAAACAACACTAACTATGTTAAACAACACAAACAAAATTTTAAACAACACTAATTTTATTCAACAACACTAATGATGTTAAACAACACTAACACTAATAATATTAAACAACACTAAATGTATTAAACAACGCGAATAATGATAAACAACTTTTTAGAAATATTAAAAAACACTAAATATCTTAAACTATCCTGGTAGGGCCTAATATAAATCAATACTGCAGTGTAGTCATATTAAACAACACTCTAAATATTAAACAACGCTAGCTATAATGGTATTAAACAATATTTATAATAGCAGACAGCAGTAATATTAAAAATCATTAAGAATATTAAACAACGCTCGTGATATTTAACAACACTTATGATGTTGATATACAACATTTGATTTAAACCGTCGCCGTCTTACCTCCGCGCCTTGCATATGTACAGCACGCTTGGTCATTAACCAGGACCATTTTTAATGTAGAGATATTCGCTAAAATGGCGTAAATTGTGCGGTGGTAGCCAGGCAAATTGCACCTGTATATATACACCGGAACTATACTTTGTTGTCATTCAGCTGTAGATCAATGAAATCTCTTTTTTTTTTAAAAAGATAATTCCCAAATTTAATTTTTCTTGAATCATTTATTTATCTTTTTTCCTTTCACGGTTGGCCCAATTTACACATTTTAAAATTCAATAGCTGGATTTTTCGTAAATGTGGCTTAAAGTAGGGCGCCGTCTCGTGACTTTCTTGTATCATAGTGATGGCGCGAGTTTATCACAAAGTTCCCAGTCTGCGTTGAAAAGCTAGATGGTACTTGATTGTCACAAAATTATTAACCAATACTGGCAATATTAAACAACATTAGTTATATTAAACAACACTTATGATAATAATAAAAACACTAATTGTCGCCAACGATCGGCGACTATTAAAATTTGGTCGCCTCGTCTGGCCTTTACAGAGGGAAGTATCTCAAGCATCAGTCATGTTACGGAGATTTAATCAAATAAATCCGAATGAAATCAATTAAAGTAGCTTTTCTTTTCTTACTTCAGTGACTGCTTCAGATAAGGGCATTGGTATGCCTTCTTGTTGTATCTGGACATAGTGTTGACACCCTTAAAAAAAAGCAAGAGACACAGTCGATCGATGTGCAAGCTAGTTGTGGCAGAGTTATTATGTACTGACTGTCTTTGTTGTGCGCAGAAAACACGAAAGTTGAACAAAACCGCGCAAGTAATTTGGAGGGGACTTGGGTGTTACGAACTAATTGTTCTACCTGTTTTCAAAGTTTTATACACGATCAGAAGATGTAATTTACGTTTATCGTGTGTAGAAGGTATGAATGTGACAGTAGGAATCACACGATGTTGTTTCTGTGGTGTTTTACTTGGATTTAAGACGGTATATGGCTGTTGAAGGGGTGATGTCGTGTGAACGGGCCACTTGGCCTAATACATGTACATGTACCATGAAAAATTCATGGCCTCTGACAAGAACTACGACTCGGTCTTTCTGTTTTCTTGTCCTCCGTTTAAAAGATAAATAAATCGGAGGATAAAAGAGGAAAATGAACGTTTATTTATCCCTGGCGGTGCTGCTATACTATTTCAGGGGAATCCAAAGCGGTTCGGGTAAGTACTGAACTCTAGTTCGCTATAGCCTTGATATTTACAAGTACCTTAGCCGCTCAGCTGATGCACTTATCGCCTTGACGGCCTATATCAAAACGGTGTCAACTCAAGTGGGAACATTTTGCGTGACGTTCAATCCACGGTGTCGAAGAAGACGTTCTGTCAATCTTTGATTTGAAAACAATTTTGGTGGAAGTTTCTTCTGTTATGTTGACAATTCACAAAGTGCTTTAACCAGAACATTGATGACGGACACTTGCGATATATATACATGTAGTAGGTAAGGCACAAATGCCAATAATACAAATTTATCGGAAAATCGACAAAAAGTGCATCTGTCAAATCATATGTCTGATCACAGACTCAGTATAATTACTCACAACGTTTTTTTTTTAATAGCCGTTGACGAAATTTAAAATATTTATACTTTTATACAGAATCCTCATATTTAGTGCTATTTATTATAGTTTACAAGTACATTGACTTAATTGATGGTGATTTAATATATTAAAGACCTTAAGGATAGTGGTCGTGTGGGCCTATAACCTAGCCTTATAAATAACACATAAATATTTACACATTTAGGTCTTAACTTATAAATCATTCCCCTGCATTGAGAAATCCCTTGCAAACAAATACAAAAAACTAGACACAAGTTTCCTACCTCCTGTAGATCGATGCAGCAGTCCTTCAAGCAAAAGATTAGATGCGAATTCTTATCTAATAAACTATACAGTATGTAGAGATACGAGGTATGACTTCTTACGTCACCAAAAAACACTCTGTCCTGTTCCTTGAATATTCGCCAGTGTGTTCAATACACCAAACATGTACTCTCGTGCAAATTAAATTATATTCCAAGCATTTCATGTGAGGCTCTCTGGATTTTGAAACAAATTGCCACCAAATTCCTCCTTGGAGGATCATGTGATATGCTTTGGCAAGTAGATGACGTCACTTCGAGCTGTCAATCACTTCCAGCTACCAATCGAAGCATTGCTGACCCCACCCTTACTTAAGTGCGTAGGGAAATTTAAACTTTGCCTAAGAGCGGAGTATAATCGCAAAACATCCGTACCATCCATATTTCAATGTTGAATAATTATATCTGAGAGCATAACAGTTGTAAAAGGTTGTGAAATTACGTTTTACAGCTAGCTTCAATGTTGAGGCCGTGAGAAATTTCGTTCCTCTCTAATGCATATGCTAATGAGGGGCGGTTTGTAACTGGATGACATCTGGGCAGTTTCTGCCGAATCTCGACATTACCGCGGGAAAACTTTTTAAATCGATCAAAAGCGAGGAGGTGTTCCGCAGAGAAATGATTGTTTTTGGCATGAAAATGGACATCGAGTGGTCGTTTTATGTGGTCATTTTACCAGATGGTTTATGACAGGGTAAGGCCATGCAATTTTTATACATTCGAAGATAAAGTTTTGAATCATGGTATCGTTCGGCTATTTCTAGTGGTTAGGAAGCTTCATGTAGCATAGCTAGCCAAAGATAGGCGGTTTAAATTTCAACTTTGTTTTGCCAATCTTGTATACAAAGCTGATTTGGCAATGCAGTCCACAGTAAACAAGCCACCATCCAACATATTGCATTGTTCAAACCAAGAGACGACCAAAATTCTACGCCCTCTAGCGACATGACTTCAGTTTACAAGAGTTGTTGTTGGTCATCTTAGATATTTGTGCAGCAGACGACTTTTTCTTGTCAAACAACTTGTGTAGCAAAATGGCTGATTTATAACCCTTAAGTAGCATATTTCATAAAAAAGGTTTTTTAGACAGGAGCAGCACAGCCCTGTATCTTTTCTGCAAGTGGCCATTATTTCCACTTACACATGTTGAACATCATTTCTGAAGCGACAAATGACAACTCTTATAAAATGTAGTCCCGTCACTAGAGGGTGTAGAATAAACTGCCCATCTTTTGCATAAACAGGTCTGTGCTGTCTGGGAGAACGGACAGAACAGGGTTTCCCCAACGCTATGCAAACTAAATTTAGGAGAACCGATTTATACATGTAGGTTTCCCAAACTATTGGCAGTGAGTCTTAGTCTAAATTTGCATTTTGCCACTGATTTTGACAAATTTTGTCATCCCCATGATCAATGAAGATTGTATTTTAGTCTTTTTAGAGCAATTTTGCTTTATTTTTCACAAAGGCACATTGATGTATTTAAAAAATCATCAAACCAGGGGAAAATGTAATGTTAGGTTATTCCACAAAATTTAACAGGACTGATTTTAAGGTTTTGCTAGAAAAGATTACAACACAGGCCTGATAAAGGTTTCCTGCATCAATCTACATGTGGTAGGAAATGTGTGTGTAGTTTTTTGTATTTGTTTGCAATGGATTTCTCAATGCTGGATAATGATGTCAGGTGCATGTAAGAGACATAGATGTGTAAATATCTAGGTCATATTTATAAGGCAAATATAACCTAGCCCTGAGATTACTGGACAATAAATACAAGCTATCCTGTAGCCTAACAGTTATTCTCAGTCATGACAATTGCAAGTACAAAACCTTACTCACCAGTCTATTTGCAGCTCCTGTGTCCTCGAAATCACATACAGTTCCAAAATACAACCATCGCAGTAATAAATGGTGTACATAAGTTTTCCTTGGCAACAAATTCTGACATTTATATCTAGTGTTCTTCATGTATTTATTGAATATTGTTTTATTGTGTGTCATATTGATGTGTTGCTATAGATGACTGAACATGTTGAACTTATCATAAAAATAAATAAATAAATAAAATAGAAAGAATACTGTAAATAATATTTATTCAATATGGGCAGCCAGGTGAAGTAAAAATTCTATATCAGTTGACACAGCAATTGTGCATAATTTACCTATATGGTGCAGAGATAGAATTACATGAGTTCACCTGGAACACCTAAATACTTTATTAACAGTCTTGATAAAATAGTCTGGGTGCACATAGATAAATCTGGGAGCACTGGTGCACCTACATGTATGCACCCACTATTTCTAAACCTGCTATGGGGTGACTGTCTTTTGTTTTGAAAACTAATAATTTTTTATTCACTTGATTTTATTTATCTTTATTTACATTATGACAAATTTAAATACATGTATCTGTGGTGGAAATTTCTAATTCAGCAATACATGTATATATATCTAGGTTGATGTCATCTGATGTTGATGTCATCATCATCTGTATATGGACTTTTTGTCTGAAATAAAGTATTATTATTATTATTATTATTATATACATCTTAGCTTACCATAATGGTCAAAATCACTGCCATAAGAATGAAATACACCGGAGGACATAATTATTAAACAACAAAAAGACAGGTAAACTACTGATTTCATTTTGGAAAAGTAAATGTAGAACTCAACTTTTGACATCAGCACAGAAGAGTTATCTAGTCCCAATGATTTAGGTCAAATTTTGGAGTATTGATGTTAAATGGGTCACTGAGGTAAAGGTAAAACCAATAAAGAAATCAGACAATCACCTCATGTATTGGTGCTCTAATCCTCATTTTACCTCACAATACTGCTTAGTGTTGGTTAGTTTTACTTTATGCAAATTGCCAGACACACTACCTGTTGTTATGAATATTTAATTAACAATTCTGAGTTCATACACCTGGATGACTTTGTTGTGAAGTGATGACACATCTAAAGAGTAAAATCAGGTAGTTTGGAGACTCCCACCAAACTTGTGTATTGGCCACTATAAGATTGGTTTATTTCTGGCATTTATACTTTAAAGATTTTCCATTTGTTGGTCTGTGATATTATAGACTTTTTGACAGTTGAAGGCTTGTGAATTAGTAGGTCGACTGTTTTTTGTGTCTCAAGCACACCATTAATACGATATGAACTAGAAATGGTATATAATGGTGTTACAGGCCTGTGCTGTTGGGGAGAACGGACAGAACGGGGTCCCCCCATGGATATGCAAACTAAGTTTAGGAGGAACGATTTATAGGTTTCCTAAATTGTTTGCAGTCTTCATCTTAATTTGCATTTTACTATTATTTTTGAAAACTTTTGTCATCTGATATTCAATGAAGATTGTATTTAAAAGCAATTTTGCTTTATTTTTCACAAAGGCACATTTATGTATTTAAAAAATCAGCAAACCAGGAGGTTACCTTACAAAATTTTAGAGGACCGATTTTAAGGTATTGCCGGAAAAGATAACATCACAGGCCTGGTGTTACTTAAATTGTGGGATTACAATATATGTGTGCAGTAATTGTGCCATTCAGAGATAACATTTCACTTTGATTAAAGAGTATTACATATTACACATGTACCTCAAAATACAATAATATATACATGTACTTTAGCCAGGTCACTCAGTTTGTGCTGGACTTTTTTTTTCTTAAAGTTACTAATTTTACAATAAACCTAAAAAAGAAAACCTGACACCAGGATCATTATATGTAAAAACAAAGGTGGTAGTCTTGAAGTGAAGATGTTGCAGCACTTTGTCTACAAATAGATTTATAATTGTAGACAAAGTAATCAGGTACAATGCAAGCACCTGATGACTCACTCATCCAGGTATATTGAGCTGTGTAAGCTCAATCATGCCTCTTAGTGTTCATCATACTATTAATACTCTGCACGGTTCGACATTGTATCTAAATGCCAAGTCCGGCAAAATATGGGCAAGTCCGACAACTTTTTCTGTATCTCAGACATTTGTTTTGAAAAAATTGATGTAATAGAAGCAGTTTTAATCCACTTTCATCACTTACGTATTTTCAGCTCAACTAAGTGGCTTTTGTTCTCAACAGAATTCATGATAAATACAACTACGCGATCTGTTATGTTGTTATCACATTGTCTGTTTGTTGAACTGATCCACAGACAAAAGATCAAGCCATTTGATTGGAGGGCGAGCGCGATCTCTGTAACACGACATATGGTTGGACCATTATATACATTACCATAAACTTATATGATACAAACTTCTTCCCTTCAGATTCACTGCTCATGTTTAAACAGTGAGACAGTTCAATGTATGGAGTATGGGAATAAGGTAATTAGTTGTTATGGCTAACATGGCAGGTATCTTAAAGATTCGTTTTACACCCACTAAAAGAAAGTGAGGATTGGAAATGAAATCAGAGATAATTAAGTGGAGAAAAAATAGAACTTAGAAGCTAGAAAAACCCCTCACATACATGTACGTGGTCCGTCGCAGTCTCTGCCTGCAACAACAACAACAATCCGCGCTTGTTTAGGGCTGAGTGGCATCTTGAATGGCCTGACTGAGGTATATGATAGCGATAAAAAGTCAATATGCTTGAAACATGCTCCCTGCGCCCATGGGCCCTCTGGCTAGGTCAGTTTGTTTGAAGAGCAGCAATGCTGTCTTTACTTTACTTTACTTAGCACTGGAGGAAAATCAACTTTCCAAAATTTGGAAATTGATAAAGGAGCCATCTTCACCAGTCAGCTTTTGTTACAATCTGTGTTACCTCCCAGCCATCTTCACCAGTCAGCTTTTGTTACAATCTGTGTAACCTCCCAGCCATCTTCACCAGTCAGCTTTTGTTACAATCTGTGTAATCTTCCAGCCATCTTCACCAGTCAGCTTTTGTTACAATCTGGGACTGGCTTTTAGCAGTCCACAGGAAACAATTATAAATTTTTTACAATAAAATTTGTGAAATTCATTTTTTAGTAATCTACATGTTGACGGACTACATGTACATGTGGTAAATTCTGTAGTGACTGATGTTACAGATTTTAAGACATATTGTTCTGTATTTCCCAGGTTAATCAAGGGTGAACCCCTACTTCTATCTAACTGAATAGCTAAGCCCCCCTAGCTGTTACAATAACTGTCATTTTGTTTATTTATGCAATATTGTATGCAGGGGAGCTCATTAAATGTGCGTGACTGACGTTACATAAAAAAATCAACCCTCTTTATTTTCAATTTCTCCTCAAACTAATGATACATTCAAAATGGTTATTTTACCCCTCAAAATAGAAGAGTTGGACCTAACAAACACACCATTTGGAGTCAGAAATATTGCATCAGTATATATGTCTATACATGAAAATATGTGGACTGATGTTACATTTTCTGTCATTACAACTTATAACAAAAAAGTTGATACCACAAAATTTTGCCACCAGTCTAGATTATAGGAATCAAAACTAAAGTCAAACTAAATATCTAGAATTAGATAAGAGTATATTAGGTCATCTAATTAGAACACACTACATTGTAAGTATCAATTATTCTAAATTTCAATGTATACATACAAAATACTTCATGCTGCCCAACAGGCATGATTTTAAGTATCAAAAACTATTACAATATGCAAAATGAATCCATTAAACAAACTTGGTATTTCCATGTCAGAGAAATTCAGAAAATGTTAGTTTGCTGCAGTGTGTTGATAACTCATAGTTTTCTCTGCCTTGGATGTCCACGTATATGTTCGTTGGTGATTTTACAGGAAATTGGCAATTTGTTATGTCCTCTGGCATTCACAACATTTGGGATCTCCAATCTTTTTTGATTTGATCTCTAAGCATATGGGATTATGTCTTCTTTGTCAGGAAATTTCCAGGCTGCGGCAGACCTAACTTGAGCGGAGACATGGTACATGTACATCATGTTGTCATCTACTGATCTCACTTCACTCGGATATAACTCTGGTACATCATGTTGTCATCTACTGATCTCACTTCACCCGGATATAACTCTGGTACATCATGTTG
>JAQQZZ010085386.1:0-18553 GCA_030265115.1 Mopalia vespertina
CAGGTTGCACTCCGGTGACCCCTGCTACAAACTTGTAGGACAGGTCCTCAGTCCTACAAGAAGTGCAGAGTGATTCAAACGATCTACACACAGCGCCCTCCATAATAACGTCTATCGCCGCGCAGTTCGTTCAAAAACGCAACCTCCCTGAAGATTATTCCATAAATGCGTAACGTGGATCAAAATACAGAATGTTGATTTGAACAGCAGATTGAAACCAAGATTTAATAAAATGTCAAAACTACCGCAAAAAATGTACATGCCACAAATTAAGAGAAACCTTATTACCGTGTTCCCACATACGAAGACACTGGAACATCTTAGCTACAAACTTGTAGGACAGGTCCTCAGTCCTAAAGAAGTGCAGTGTGATTCAGACGATCTACACACAGCGCCCTCCTTAATAACGTCTATCACCGCGCAGTTCGTTCAAAAACGCAACCTCCTTGAAGATTAATCCATAAATGCGTAACGTGGATCAAAATACAGAATGTTGATTTGAACAGCAGATTGGAACCAAGATTTAATCGTATGTCAAAACTACCCCAAAAAGTGTAAATGTCACAAATTAAAAGAAAGCTTATTACCGAGTTCCCACATACGAAGACACTGGAACATCTTAGCTACAAACTTGCACGACAGGTTCTCAGTCCTATAAGAAGTGCAGAGCGATTCAGACGATCTACACACAGCATCCTCTATAATTTAGTACTGAATAACGTGTAATTCTTCTTTGAATGTAATACAATGTTACTACATAAATAGTAGCCAGGTGCCTACCATCAGAACTGTTCTATCTTAATGTTAATACAATAAGTAGTGTCATAAAAACGACAACCGTTCACCAATATAATTTACCTTTATCAAAACAAATAAACTTCGAACCCAACCACTTGATCAGTCAATTAAATCTGGGATTAGTATAGATTAGTATAGATTGAATCAATGATTCATGTCAATCATCACCAGATTGATTCGTCGATGAGCACGCTTTTGAGATACTTGTAGGGCCTATATCTCTGTATATCTAGATATCGACCCGCAGGTAGATGAGGGAGTCACACAATGTGGCTCCGGCAATCTCAGGGGGAGGGGTGTGTTCACGAGGTTTTCTCTCGGGTTTCCACCGTAATAAGGGAAGAAACAGTATGAAGTGGACAATTCATTGTCATATTTAAGTGAAACACCCTTGAGAACGACGTTAAACACCAATAAATAAACAAACTAACACCGGGTTTAGCTACAAATCAACATTTTTTCTAGAACAAAGAGCTGAAATTCGCCTGACGAGTTCTTAAAATTTCTTTTCCATAGAACGATAGGATGTCCACAAAGCCGTGTACTATATACGGATATAGTACAATGGCTACACCAGGTACCGAGCGCTTCATGCATGGTCAAATCGAAGTTTACCGTGTTTGGAACCGTATCCATCTCTATAAAGATTTATGATTGATTTGATTGATTGGTGTTTTACGCCATACTTAAGGGTATTTCACTTATATGACGGAGGTGTATTCCAACAGTAGTTGACACAACCATAACCATACAACTTGAAGTGTTTTGATACTATTGAAAAGTTACTCATTCTCCAGTGCTAAGTAAAGACAGTATTGCTACTCTTCAAACAAACTGCCCTTAGTCAGAGGGCGTACACATGAATGACAACACTCAAAGTATTGGCAGTTAACCCGATTGTTTTCGTGTACATGCCCACACGTGTCTTTGGCGAATGGCGGCCATTTCTTTACATTTCGTTGTGTACGTGACTTAACTGTATTATAAACTACATTTAGTTGTTGCCTATCCCTCTTATATTGATCCCAGGCTAAACACAATGACTAAACACATTTTACCTACCTACAATATTTCTTTTATGACGGTTTTCACATTTATTTTTGCAAAGGGAGATAACTTAAATAGGTCAACTCGGGTGAGAAATTTAAAAAAAAATTTATTTAAACCTGAGAAAAAAAATAGGAGTTGGTTTAAGACGGAGGAGTTGCGCGCTGCAGTTGTGTCACATCCTAACCTAGGCCGGTGCAGTTAATAAGTGTATATGCAGTGTGATTTACCCATCGATCGACGACCGTACAATTTACGGCAATCTGCCGAATATCACAACACATGGCTGGTCTTGGCTTATGGCAAAGCCGTGTAACCCAACACCATGGAGGTAAAAAGGCGATGGTTTTAATCAAATGTTCTGTTTAGTTATATTCAGACACGTGGTAGACTAATAGCGACACTGGCCTCTGCATCTGTTTTCATGTACATCGTTATATGTACGCTTCATTATTTTATTAGCAATTGGCCAAACCTCGCGAGGTTCTCGTTATATAGTACGTGACACATCAATACCCTCGGCCCTTACAGATGTATGAATATATACCTAAAATATTGCATTTTGTTTGTCGGAAACCTAAGTACTGCCGAATGCTCATTAACCACACATTTAAATAAATCTAGCTAATTTAAGTATGGCTTTAAAATACATAATTTTTAGTTGTAATACATTATGCTCTGAATCCAAAACGAATGGAAACTTTTAATTATCTACACAACGCATATCATATCATATCAACGCGAATCGAATGACGTCCGACAGTATTTGTATAGTACATTCAAGAACCCCCGAGAGCCTTAGCAGATACTTTATAAGCGAAATATTCTAAACGTGAGAAATACAGGAAAGACGACAAAGCTAAAATTGTGTAGCTCAATTATTAAAAATTCAAACTATGTAAGAATGAAGTAATACGTTCGATTTGTCGGTCTAAGGTCACGTATAAGTTGTTTTCGACTTATATCTCCTTTGACCCTTAATACATCCCCCCCCCCCCTCCCCCCTTCTACCCCCATCTACATCTATCGGCTTTTCCTGTGTACGTCACAGATAATTCCCATGTCGACAAAACCCTTGACCAATCATAATGTTAACTCATATCGACTGAGCCCGCGGCCGTGGCTTATAGCGAGAGCGCTTTCTGAGCCTACTTCGATGTATACCGTTTACAGGATCGAGTCCGTCTGTCGACCCTCAGGTATATGAGTGAGTCACAAGATGTGGCTCCGGCAATCGCGGGGGTGGTTTTTACGAGATTTCCTCCCGGTTTTCCACCGTAATAAGGCAAGGAGCAGTGTGAAGTGGACAATCCGTCGTCATGTAAGTGAAAGAGTACGACGTTAAACCCAATCAATCAAACAAACAAACAAACATATCGACTGAGTCGGGAGATGGGAGATAACTCTAACAGATTTGCTTCAACGCTTGACGATGGTGTCGAATATACTTTCGAGACATAAGTTATTTAAGTTATTATATCTTTTTTCCAAGGTTGAAACAAACTTTATATATGATTGGTCCGCTGCAACGGAAACCAGAATATCCGTAGATTGAAAAGGGAATAAAGCCAATTGTGATTTAAGTAACGAATCACGTTGAGTTGTTGCGTTGTTTTGCGTGATACGTGAAGTGAATTGGTACAAGCTATCCGGTAGTTAACGTTAAACGATTTCGTGTTATATGCCTAGATTGACCTCCGTAGTATCTCTACAGATACGGAAAGAGCCGAGTGACATTCCGACCATTCATACCGCCGCCGCCTTAGATACGACATAAACAACTGACGTCTTGAACGCACCAAATGACATGACCTAATTTACCCTGTCCGCAATGACCCTGTTCTGGCATCCTCGAGAAAAGTATCGAACTTTGTCAGCGGATAAATGCAAAAGGCTATGTATTAATGGCAGCTGATCAGTGAGTGTAGTGAGGCGTTGAAAGCATTATCTTTTCGAATCCGTAGTCATTGCGCTTTTGATAGGATATTGTTTGAGTTGGCAGTAGTGTCCAAAATTACGCTGAATAAAAAGCATGGGTAGCCACATGATTCAGGAAGAGGCCCACTTATGATTCCAGGGCACTGGCTTCTGAATTATATTTGTCCTCTTCTTCAGCCAATTTGATATTTATATCTCCAGGCCCAATACAGCCTGTATTGTATTGTACATACATTCGTCATACGTAGGTCACACGTAGGCCTACTAACTGTAGATTTAAGATAATTAATACAAACATGAAAATGATATTTCAGGCTATGATAAGACCATGGCAGATCGATTACAGCTGATACTGACGGGTACAGATCCGACACGAGAATTTAGCATACTCCGTATATTCAAATCGATGACATTAATATAGTAGGTGAAGATTAGGTCACACGATTTGTCTCCCCTTTATTTCAGCAAATAAACGATGTGCACCTAAACGCAAACCTGTTGTCCTAAATCATTCAGGCCCACTGATCAGCCAGGACAGCGCCCCGGGGCCCATGGGTAGCCCCATGAGTCAGGAAGAAGCCCACTTATGATTCCAAAGAGCTGGGGGAGCGGGGGTTGGGGGATTTTTTATTTTTTTTGCCCTGGGGCTCCAAAATTCTTATGGCGACCCTGATATAACGGAATGATAAATAACTCGCGAAACCTCCTGCTTGATTTCGTAATTAACATTCGTTAAAAAGTCTGTCTTTTCAATTATCTTCGCACCATATTAGATATGCTTTACTATCGAATGGCGTTAGCTATAATGTTAGAGCAATAGTCATAACAATGCTGATAGATAACACGTCCACAGAGTGACAGACTTCATCCCTACCACTCCTCCGAAAAGATTCTGTTTAGTGAGAAATTGCGAAAGCTAGTGTATGTTGAACTTTTTCTGGTTCAAACGTGGTAGAATTCACGCTCATACTGCCAGTAAATTTATTATTTAATTTGGACATACGGTTGATACGTCACGATGGCAATAAGTAACAATGCATGGTAAGTCGTTAAAATACATTCATTCATTTTCTTGCTAATTTTCGAGCCTCCGGAAGCGATATATTGAATCCTTAAAAACAAGAAAATGCTATGGTGGACCAGGGCTCCGCTTGTTAAACTATTAAGCCGTAGTTACTTAACGCAATGGAAGCTGATTTTCAATTTTCAAATAGCCCCAAATTAGGTCTACTTTCTTTGGAGTCAAGTGGAAAAGACAATAAGTAACTAAATAAATATATAAATAAAGATAATAGTCTTTAATGATGTGCCACGTTCTTATTATAATTGTTTATTAAACAAATTCCCTGCTAACACAGGGAAAGAATTGCACTAAACATTCGGGTATATTCACCTTAGAAACACCTGTTATTCATTTAAAGGCTTATGGTGAAAACATTCAAGTATATAGACGCGGAGTTCTGTATCTGTAATAGTCTATCATACAATGTAGCCTCATTTAGATATACAGAGTTAGAGTGCACATAACTGTGTAATTTCACGTTTTTGCGACTACCAGCTACTATGTGTTCTGTAATTACCCGTATACTGTCCAATAATATTTGACATTCTTATATACTAAACGATACTTAATTCGCCTATTAGCCTTGCTAAAAATGCGGAAATACGGGTCAAGTAACTGTTGCCAACCCGTCATTTATCTCTTTCACCGTGAATTTAGGCCTAGACTTGAAATTTTACAAGAAGGGCCAGTAACGTCCATGTTAGCAATAAAATAGGCATGTCTACCCCATAAAGAGATACAGAATGGATTCGATTGGGATATTAAACTTGTTTTAAGCCAGTAAGTCTATTAAATTCAAGTTTTGAGCTCCGCATACAAAGCGATTACACAGTTTAGGACGTTTAAACTCTGTAACTACTATGCACATGGTGTAAAAGCTTCCACAATGAAGATTCGAAGGTCTGGAATAATCACAAATAAAAACTGAACTGCCAGTTAAGCCAATCTGAAAAGTATTCAAATTATTAAATAACGTATATTTTATGTTGGCCATTGACTGTATGTATGCTGTCACATGCTGTCGTTGTGGTTGGTGGTGGTGGCGGTGAGGATACATATGTTGGCATTGAACAAATTGACAAAAATCCTTGGGCTCTTCGATGCACTTGGCGTTTTTTGAAGCGCAGCTTTTGGGAGGTTGGAGGAGCTCCCTGACGCCCAGGTGCTCTCATAGCTAAAGGGGAGCAGGAAGGCGTTAGAAGCACGATTAGCTTTTCACGCATTTTCTAGCGTTACTTGTCATGTACAGGCAGTCAGCCAACTATATCATCTTAAATGTCACGTGGTGTTTTACCTAGAATAAATGTAATAAAGCCAATGGTGCACCTTACTGGCAGGAAGCCGATGTGTTTGTGATGTCTCTGTATTGCGTCCTGTCATCGTTCTGTATTTGTCCTGTCTTCCATTTGTTTGTTGCCAGTGGCATTGAGGGTGGTTTCCTTCGTCCATTGATGGACTGGCACGCCGTCATGTGAGTGATAGAATCAAGCGTTAAACCTCATGCAAACAAACAAACAAACGAAATTAAATAGCGCCAATATTCATACTGCAGTTATACAATGTCCAGGTATCTTGGGTGTGATGAATGTTGGTGTTGGTATTAATGACAGGTTTATCTCAGTAGAACTGACGGAAGACCGCAGCCATGACAAATAAAACATGCATTTACGATTAGTTAAACGTAAACACAAGTTTTATTCGTTTTGGCGTTTGGTCAAAGGGCCGTAACTCTCCAGATGTGTTGTTGGCCGTATGTACCAGAGTGGCTAATTAACGTCTCTTTGAAGCTGAAAGAAATTGAATTAAACCATAGCTGTTCTATATCGAAATCAATGAAAATTGAATGTTGAAGATTAGCTCGAGATCCGTGAATTACAACAATAAATTCTTTAAATAAAGCTTCCAACATCTAGTAGGCTTTGCAATTTATTCACGATGTAAAATTTAATTCACAAACATTATCGTTTTTGAAAGTCAAGGTTGTGAAGATGGATGTGTTCGATACGGCTGTGCACTGTAAGCTTAATCTATTCGTTAAATTTAACTTTGCAAGTCATTTTTATCTGAAATCTGTCGCTTAGACTATTTTGTTTAAATCTATATATACTAAATGAATTTATTATTGTAAGACACACGAATTAAGGGCGGACCTACTTCGCAGAAAAATTGTTAATTATGATCTTTCATACCCATCCTGAGAGTAAAATGCTTACAAATAAACTTTTATACAAACCTTGTAAATTTGCGTCAACGTGTCTCTGTGTCGTGAAGTATCGCGATGAGTTTTGTAACCTACCGGTACTGTATATATATCGTTCAGCGGCCTGACCGACTGTGGCTGGACTAGAAAGCGTATGGTCTCCCTACAGCCTACTCAACGACCATATATGAGTAATAGTCAAACAAAACAACAGTGAAATCAAAGAAAAGAGCGAAGCACTTAAACCTAACAACTTGTCTAAAACACTCATATATTAGCACGTCTCCTGTGTGTTAAAATAGCCTACTCTTTTGTACGGTTTTAATACACAAAGACGATTATAATATGGGGAAATGAAACAAAAATATATGCGTACTGCAATTCTTTGATAAGCATCCCATTTATGCGCTTTGATGTTTACTTGAAAACAATCTGTGTGTTCTATTGGTGTAGAATCAAAGAAAAGTACAGGTGGGCGGTATATGACTGTCAGAAGTCAGTTAATTGCATATTGTAGGAACATCCGCGTAACGCCTAGGATTTGTCGATTTGAAACACGAGAGGGCTTATCATGCAGACCTACCTACCCGGAGTATTTTGCAGTGTCGGTATTTTGTACACATAATTTATGTTAAATACACCAATAGGCCGTGCAAATACACACAGAAATTAATATCCTGTGCTATCCTGTAACAACCCCCCCCCCCCTCCCCCCCTCCCTACAAAATTGTAAGAAAAATATTTTGCGCATAAATTTATTCTAGGGTAGGTACGAAAAAGTATGTTAGGCCTACAACTGCAAGTTTATGTGTTTAAGGGTCAAGTTACAGTTCTTCTTCAAATTTTGCTATTTGTCTCTGCTGTAAACTGACAAATTTAAATTAATGCATGGTAGAGACAACTAAATAAAGTTTTGCGTATGTACCAAAATGCAGGATTAGAGATAAGCCTGTCTGCGTCCAGTATTCGGTGACGTCATCTAATCCAGGGCTATTTTAAGCATGCACCAATGAAGTCATCTTGAAGAGATCAGAGCAGGTGGAAGGTCATGGAGGTCATGGAGATCTCGGTGCAAGTTATCTGTGAAGGCAGTACGCTTTGGGTGCATTTACAACCGTTCGTTGCCATGTAGATGCGCCCAAAACGTATTGCCTGCAAGACTGAGCAAAATTACATCACACTCCGTCCGTGGGCTGATTTCTCTACTGAAAAAAAGTAACAGAAGATGTTCGATTTAGACATAACGTGACAAACATGATACGAAAATTGTACACGTTCGATTAAATCAAAATATGACAATTAAGAGACGAAAGTTGACATGTTTGATTTCGACAACATGCGACACAGAGTCGAAAGTTTAATATGCTTAAGTTCAGCAAAATATGACAGATAAGAATCGAAAGATGAGCAGCTGCTGTTAGGACAAAATATATCAACTAAGAGAGGAAACATTTAGACAAAATTTGACGAATAAGAAACCATGTTTAACATGCATGTTTGATTTTAAGACAACATTTATCAAACAAAAAGAGGCGAAACGTTGACATATTTGATCTAGACGCCATTAGAGAACTACAGATATTACAAATGTTGCGATGCTTTATTTTTTAAATCAGAATCGGCATTGAGCAACTGGTCTTAATATATCTCGGTAGGTATCCAAAGATTGAAAACCGTAAATCAGCCGTGCTGCCGGGTGACCAGTTGTAAGCTTCTATGTTTCAAAATCAAAATGTCCACTTGGTGGCACACGATTGCAGGATGTGGGAAAGATCCAATACAGTGAAGGGAATAATGGCTTCCATAAGATAATCAAAGACACGGGAAGTCTTGTCAATTTTTGTACACAATTTTAACAAATGAATTTTCAGAAATGTTATACATATATGTTGTAACAGTGACACGAAATTACTGAAGTTAATGGCTAAAAAGCATTCACATTTTTTAATTGTATTAGTTATATTATCGCCATACCAAGAAAGAAGCTGACTCATGTAGCACGTCTTTTAAACTGCGAGACGCTATTTCGTCTTCACTTTTCGTCGTTGTTATGCCAGTCTCGGATCCAGCTTGTGTTGTGTAAGTTTGGCCGCTGTAAGGCATGGTTCGTTCCCTCTTGATGAAAAGGGTGACTCCTAACAGTTTGTTTTCAGAAGTCAGTTACACGCCACGTAAACTTTGTTCGTGGTTGAACATTTCGACTCTTGTCTTTTTCGCGACACCAGGTTTATCGTTAATAGAAGTGAATTCGCTTAACTATAAAATATATAGACACATGTTGTTATTTGGAAAACATTTTTTATATCTTTATAATATTGTACTTTTCGTTACTTACCACCACATCCTAAAATGCCGGCTGTCGAAAACTATGACGTTGATTTCGTGTTGATATTGACAGCCTTTAGAATGACAACTGAGGAGAAAAACTAACGAATGCTAAATACATTCGAAATATTTGTAACATACGAGTGTTAAACCAATATAAAAATATATCATAGCCGAGACAAATCAACGAACAACAAATATGTTGACAAGAGTCTACAATAAAATTATTGAACTATATCTCATACATGCCTTTTGGGTTGATAGATGTTGTTTCAAGTGCCGTCCTGATCTGAATGGTGAGTCAGTACAATGTATGCTTACTTATATCAGTATATTTAAAAGTGAAAGTGTAAATTATTACACGTAATATACAGATCTTTTATCACGAATCTATATAGGGCATACCAATACAAGTAACCTAACACATAATAGATGGTTTAAATATCTATACAAAGGGCTGACGATAGCTGAGTGTGTATCTTTAGAAATATGTCCTTTGGCGTAGGCAGGCTTCATATTAACACCTGAATGGATATGATTATTGAATTAAAATGGAAAACAGTTTAGCAATGAAATGATCCCATGAATAAAGCATGTGTTTTCGTTTATTGGAATAAGCCAGTTATGTTCGCATGTGAATGACCTAATATGGAGCTGAATGCTTTAACAAATGAAGACATTAAAATACAGTTTAATAAAACCTGATATCAAAAACTCACAAAAGATTTAATTCACAGAAAGTAAAACTGTTCGGGAACTATATAAAGAATTGTCTATTTGATTCAGACAATGTAAGACGAATAAGATCCCAAAGTTTAAAAATGCATGTTTGATATAAGTTTTGAACGACTTTTATCCAGAAATTGTATAATTATGCATGTTTGATTTCTACAACAAATTTTACAAACAATAAAAAGAGGCGAAAGTCTGACATATTCGATCTAGACACCATTAGACAAGTATAGATATTACAAGTACAGCGACGCTTTGTTTTAAAATCAGAATCGACATTAAGCACTGGTTTAAATATATTTCGTTAGGAATTCAAAGATTGAAATCCGTAAATGATCCGAGCTGCCGGGTGACATGTTCTATAGGCCTATACTTATATTGTTCATAATTCAAAAAGTCCATTTACTGGGTAGAATTACTGAAGTAAAAGTGAGAGTAGTTTAGCAATAAAATGATCCCATGCATGAAGCATTTGTCCTCGTTTCTTGGAATTGGCAAGGAATATCCACGTGTGAATTACCTAATATGGACCCGAGTGCTCAATCCAACGAAGACAGTAGAACTCTAGGAAAATAGTTAAATACAACCTCACAAAAGGTTCGATTCAAAGAAAAAAAATTTATTCCGTAACTATGTGCAAAGAATTATTTTCATAAACAATACATTGAAATGTAAATTAGAAATGACGAGGCGAGGTGAGTTCAGTTTAAATTCCAAAACACAACCACGGTATATTTCGTCAACAAGTTTTAAACATATTTTATAATATATTCACGTGTTGATAATCTGAAATATGAACTCATTTAGCAAGTGCGGTATGCGCTCACGTAGGCACATAGTTATTCTGTGTATGATTTGCATTTGGCATATTAAGATCGAATAGTTTTTGTTATGATTGGGGGGTGTCAAGCAGAGACATTTCTTGTAAATCTATACTCATGCACTTAGTGATCTCGTAGCAACGAGATTCTACGAATGCATGGAACATAATTATAATTTGTATGGCTTTGGAAAACGATTTTTCAAAATTGATTAAACAAAACGAAATTCTTAATTGATCTGTTTGATTAGGATTTAACAACATACTTAAGGTTAACATTTGAGTTTTAAAAAAGGAAAGAAAATAAAATTGGTTCATTTGTTTGTTCATTATTTATTAAATTGTGCATAAGTTCTATCTTTGTGTATATTATGCATATGGATTTTTTTAACAATATTATTTTAGGTGGATATGAAAATGATTTTAGTAAAGGACTATGACTCCGCATTTTTTTTAACTTTTATTATTTAATCTTTTATCATTATTATTTAATCTTATATCATTATTATTTAATTTTCTATCATTATTATTTAATCTTTTATCATTATTATTTAATTTTCTATTAGTATTTACCTTTAATTAATTTTTTATTACTTTTTATATATTTTTTCCCCACTGAGTTTTTAACTCAGAAAGAATCAGCCGTAAATAACGATTAATTAATTTAGGTGTGGTTACGTGTTTAAAATATATATAAACCGAGAAATCGTTTATATTACATGTCATCAATATTCTATTCTCAATCGTTTATTTGGTATTGTCTGTACAAACTTGCTATGGTATAGAGTTTAGTGATTTGTCCATTTGTACCAATACCAAACAAACAAGCCAAGAACAAAACAAACCAAAAACAAAACAAACCAAACCACGTGACCAGCCATAACACATGGGCTGAACAAGTATCGTTTTATCGTCTGACGCAAATGTCTCTTTAATATATACCCTTTTTTTACTCTTTACCAAAATGTCAACTATTCATAACTGTTTCAGTAGAGTACACAATATCAATTTGTCCGAACTTATGGTTCAAGCTAATGCTATATCGAATGGCTAATATATACTCACTCATGACTCCTGATGATGGTTTTATTAATAAACCGAAACGTTGAGTCAAAATGAATACTCACTCACAACACCAGGTTGCTTGTTGTTACTAACACCACCCCCATTTGCAAGTTACCTTTGCTCACATTTATTCATCTTCTATAGTTTTTTTTCTTCTGATGAATATACATTTAAATTTAATCCGATTTCAAATATAATTTAAGACAAATGACGTGTATGCATTTCGGAATTGAACAATTTTGTGGGACATAGTTGTGATAGAGAAGCCCTCTTCCAACATTTGGAAAAATTGAAGTGGAAATAAGAATGCGCAAAGAGGTAAAATAGCGCCTTGTATGATCCCGGAGATATCTTTGAAATCAAACATAGGCAAACTCATTCAAGAAGGCTGGCAGAATTTACAGTTTTAATTTTCAGTATTTTTGTTTATTTGATATGACACTTCTTAGTTTTAACAGATTCTTGTACAGCAAACTTTGCAGGTTGAATCGCGTGAGGGACTATATATTATAACTATAGATTATTACGGAGTAGAAAAGCCCTAACTGGCTTTATTCCCGCCATATTTTTTTCATTTTCTTTTCATATCAGGATATCGAACCCACGGAGTTATAGGTACCGAATCGCCAGCAGTAAATACCGGCCACCCAGACCACTCAGCCACCCTAGAATCAATTCAAACTAAGAAAATGTTGTCCCAAAATAATGAATTTTGACTGAAAAAAGCTGTCCAGGTTAGAAATTTCCCACAAATCCGAGCTTAGCGGAATTATTTTCCTGTATATCTCCTTATTGTCGAAACTTTTAGATTTTTTAAAGTATGAAATGATATTTTTTTAAATAAAAAAACTATTTGTTTGTTTGTTTGATTGATTGGAGTATAACACCGTACTTAAGGTTATTTCACTCACACGACGGCGTGCCAGATCAATGGATGAAGGAAACCACCCCCGACACCACTGGCAACAAACAAAGACAAGGCAGGACAAATACAAGACAATAACAGGACATAATACAAAGACATAACAAACAAATCGGCTTCATGTAGCCACTTAGCCCTGAGAGCACCAGGGTAACAGGTAGAAAAATTTAGAAATTATGAAAGAGTCTTACCTGTAAAAGACCTTCCTCGTGCATTATCAGTCAAAAAGTGAAGTGAGATTTTATAGACTCGTGAGTGTCATTTTGCTTGATTACTGATCGATTACCTCAGCTCTTATATACACACATATTTGTATAGGATGATTGACAGTTGGTGTACTTTGAAATATTCACAGCTATCATTATATACGCATTTTATTTATATAGATCACATCATATCTAAATATTATTCAATAACTAGAAGTGGATGGTAGTATAATATTTTCTTTAAAGGCTTGTCATGTCATGTAGTTCTTAAGATTCTTAGTCGGTATCTATTCCAAAGTATTTCGGTTTCTTTTGAGGCTTTTCCTGATCGGTCGTTTAATATATTCGAATCGCTGGTTCAGCAGAATATCTATACGTGATATAAGTCGACACAATGTGTGTCTCTATACAAAGTGATATCCTTCCAGGCTGGATCTTTTATACATAGGGCTTCCCGGTCGACATAAATATTATGATAATTCCATTACACTCCACAACATACTTAAACACACTGACCCCAACCAAAAGCACTGGTTTTAACACGTTGCCGAACATTTAACAAAAAAACGTTTGATTTAAACCGTCGTTCTCTTACCTCCCATTTGATTTAAACCATCGCCGTCTTACCTCCACGACTTGCGTATAGATCGCTTAGTCAAAAACCAGGACCATTTTGATATACAAATGTAGTAATATTATGTAGATTGCCGTAAATCTGCACTCGTCGTCCGGCAAATTACAACTGTATAAATACACCGGGACTATGTGTAATAGTGTCGTATAGCTGAAGATCAATGCAATTCTTTTTTCACGTTGCTAACGAATATTATTATTTTTTTTTTAAATTTGTTCAAGTTTATTTTGACCAACATTACAAATTTTTTTGCGCTAAAAGTAAAGATGCGCCATGAACGTGACTTCCTGTGGAGGACGTGATGGTGCGGGTTTACCCCCAGGTTGCATTATGCGCTTAAAAGTTAGATGGTACTCGTTGGCATCAAAATGCCAACGTAATACATTGCTACGAATTAACTGTCCTAAAACACCATAGAACTGTTTCTCGGTAAACAGGGCTACCGATCCCAAAAACATTGTAAACTTGTTTTGGAGTTATTTTTTTAACCATCTCCACAAATGAACGTCTGATTAAGTGTGCATGACGCATATATATCGAAGTATGTTACATTTATTGATTGTTTTGTTTTTTTCATTGATTGGGGTTTAACGTCGTACTCAAGGGTATTTCACTTATACGACGACAGATGGTCCCCTTCACAGTGTTCCTTGCCTAATTACGAAGGAAAAACCGAGAGGGCGCATAGTAAAAACCCCTCCTGCAATTGTGTGACTCACTCATATCCATGATGGCTGACCGACAGACCCGATCCTTTGAACGGTACGTCAAAGTAGGACCACGGGCATTGGAACAAAGATATTCTCTCAGTCCAGTTTCCCCCTGCCGGGGGAACTATTTACAAAAACTTTAAACCCAGCTAGGTCTTCTTTTTCAAATAATAAAACCCACACATGTAGACTACTCGGTAATAGAATTATACCATGGGCCGTTACATTTGTTGAAACATGTTTTAACCCATAAAACTCAGTTGTGTTTATCCTGATAGCGTTTTGTGCGGAAACATTTGTTTCATATATTTCTATTAAAGAAAACAATCTCACTGGTACAGGGAAGTACATTAATTAAAATCGATGTTATGATCGATCGTTTCATAGAAATTGCTTCTCATAATTGCTGTCTTTGTCATCAGAGACGTGGAGAGTCTGGGCGTTAACACTTATTGTTGATTTTCAATATGACAAAAAAATAGTGTTTTCGTTATTTTGGGATAACACTTTCTTAGTTTGAACAGATTCTAGTTCAGAAAATTTTGCAGGTTGGAACCCCTCCGGGAATCGAGCCCACGACCCCCAGAGGTAGGCACCGAATCGCCATCATTAAATGCCGGCCACCTAGACTACTCAGCCACCCGGCCTTCTACAAAATAAAAGGTTAGTCAGCTGGAGTCTAGGTAGCGGACATTCACTACCCCTCTGATAGGATAGTGACACAGCTCCCAAAGCTGAAAGCAATGAATTAGTTTTTGTGTCTTTTAGAAAGTGTATATTAACAGTGTTTTCGTTATTTTAGGATAACACAGATAAATAAATAAACTTTTTGTGAAATATTCACTTTATATTTACTGTGTGTATTGTTCTTCAAAATAAAGCGTATTGCCTATCAAGCATTGAAATTCTACATTAAATAATATTTAACCTTCAAGAGCTTTTTAAGAGTGAAAAAGTATTTTAGCAGTAAATCGTCCTCGTAGAATTTGCCATACAGCAGTGGAATAAGGCTTGCGGTTTTTAAACTGCACAAGGCATAACGTTCGATTGGGGTTTCCTCTTTTGTTGACCTTTACACTGTCACCCTCCTACCGACAAATGTCAACAAGTCTTGAATATAGCGTAGGGTAAGTTACTATATATCTGTCCCGGGTTCGAATCCCATTGGTGACAAGCGAATTTTTCTCTCTTCATTTTTTCAAAATATATATCTGCCATCACATTTATTCGGTTATTCTCGATATGTGTCTACTTTCCGACGAGTTTAGCAAATACAATTACCTTATAAAAAGCACGTGCTTGACACGTGCCCTCACAAAACATTTCTAAATTCTCGCACGGGAAGGGGAAACTGGACGGAGAGAATATCTTTGTCCCAATGCCCGTAATAAGAAAGGAAGTGGTCTGTTTTGACTTAAGTTTAACTATGGTGAACAAAGTACGTGTTTATGGCCGTACTGTTACTGTATTGAAATCTTCACATGACTAAATACAAGTGTTAAATTACTAAAAACAACTGCTCATCTTTCATCTTTAATCTTTATACCTACATATGTTACCTATCCCCTGTGTGTGTTTATGTAGTAAGGCCGTACACATGAAATTCATATTTTGTGCTCACCTAAAAAAACTATTTACAAAAGCTTTAAACCCAGTTAGGTCTTCTCTTTCAAATAATAAAAACCCACACATGTAGACTCCTCGGTAATAGAATTATACCATTGTATACATGGCTTAGTAGAGAAATAAGACCCCGAGTCCTAGCAATATTATTGTATATCTGCAATGAAAAGATAAGAGTAAAAAGTGCACTGACTGACTGACTGACTGACTGACTAGATTGATACCTTTCAATAAAGTTCGATACATTGTAACTTCTGTGGTACGTTTCATATGTCTAACGAGACCTTAAATCTGACAGAAATACGGGTGAAGTGTCTATTGCCAACCATGTTCCCTCTCTGTTGTGGCTTAGTGGTTAGCGTGTCCGCCTACTAATCCTACGTCGATGCACCGTGCACGGGTTCGAGTCCGTCTACGACCATCAGGTATATGGGTGAGTCATACAATGTGGCTCGGTCAGTCGCAGGTGTGGTTTTTGCGAGGTTTCATTCCTGCTTTTTCAACGTATTCAAGCAAGGTAAGATTTACAATCCGTCGTCATATAAGTGAAATACCTTTGAGTATGACGTTATAACCCCAATCAAACAAGCAAACAAACAAACTCTCTTACAATGGATGTAGATTTGACATTTTTGAAGAAGGGCCAATAACTTCCCTTTTTATATAAAGAAAATACATGTAACAGAATTTATTGGATGGGGATATTAACCTGGTAAGTCTTATAAATTCAAGTTTTGAGCTGTACATGCAAAGTGAACGCGATCAATTATACGATGTGTCCCATATAAACGCTATAGCTACCTGTATATTTGAAATCGATCTTTTACTGAAAGGTGTTACAGTTGGTAACGTGCTCAGACATGATGACAATAGACAATGAGGAGTTCTCGGAAAAGCACACACCTCGAATTCGATGACTGATCAGAAAACCATGGAGTTGTTACGACGTAATAAGTAGTCATCTGGCGCAGGGGTGTATCCGACTCATGTGACACTCATATAGCGAGGTGATTGATCGACCAATCATTCGACTGATTGTCGTACTAAAGGGTATTTCACTTACAGGGAAAATATTCCAACATTTAACCAAAAATCTAAGCTTAGCAGGGTCAAAGTCTAGAGAACATTGTATATGTTTGAGGTTTGTTAGCGTTTCTTTGCTAATTTGGTGTCTTACACCATTTTACGCGCAATGGAATGAAGGCAATAACAACATCGAGAATGTTTGTTTGTTCGGGATTTTACGCTGTATTTAAGGCTATTTCCCTCATACGACTGCAAGCCAGGCCAATGGATGTAGGAAATCACTAATTAGTATAATTTATAACACTCATAACTATACAAATATCTAAGTTACAATACTCATAACTACACCACATTCTTATTTGTCATACTCATCTTTATACCACTTTCTATATCACTTTACTCATCGATATACCAAATTCTTATTTGTTACACTCATAACTATACCATATTCTAATTTGTTACACTCATCACTATACCCTTTTCTAATTTGTTACACTCATCACTATACCCTTTTCTAATTTGTTACACTCATAACTATACCCTTTTCTAATTTGTTACACTCATCACTATACCAAATTCTAATTTGTTACACTCATCACTATACAAAATTCTAATTTGGTACACTCAAAACTATACCCCATTCTTATTTGTTACACTCATCACTATACCATATTCCAATTTGTTAGTCATAACTATAGCACATTTTAATTTGTTACACTCATTTCTATACCACATTGTTATTTGTTACATTCATAATTATACCACTTTCTAATTTATTACACTCAAATTTATACCACATTCTTATTTGTTACACTCATAACTATACCAAAGTCTAATTAATTACACTCATGAGTGTATCATGTTCTAATTTGTTACACTCAAAACTATACCGAAGTCTAATTAATTACACTCGTAAATGTATCTTGTTCTAATTTGTAACACTCAAAACTATACCAAAGTCTAATTAATTACACTCGTAAGTGTATCATGTTCTAATTTGTTACACTCAAACTATACCACATTCTAATTTTTTTACACTCATAACTACACCACATTCTTATTTGCTACACTCATAACTAGACCACATTCTTATTTGCTACACTCATAACTATATTACATTTAATTTGTTACAGTCATAACTATACCAAAGTCTAATTCATTACACTCGTAAGTGTATCATGTTCTAATTTGTTACACTCAAAACTATACCAAATTCTAATTAATTACACTCATAATTATACCACATTCTTATTTGTTACACTCAAAACTATACCAAAGTCTAATTAATTACACTCGTAAGTGTATCATGTTCTAATTTGTTACACTCAAAACTATACCAAAGTCTAATTAATTACACTCGTAAGTGAATCATGTTCTAATTTGTTACACTCAAAACTATACCAAAGTCTAATTAATTACACTCGTAAGTGAATCATGTTCTAAT
>JAQQZZ010085397.1:0-18552 GCA_030265115.1 Mopalia vespertina
GAAAAAAATAGTTCTTAAACAAAAGTAGGAAAAGGTGATTTGACTGGGATTATGAGCATATATTTTCAAAAAAGCCTCTAGTGGTGGACCTGCTAGCTACTCAGCTTGTTTTCTCACTTTGGTGTAATTTTTGTATATAATTTTTCATATTTGCAGTGCATGGCGAGAACATGTACAGTGCACGAGCACCAGTACAACAGCGCGGCACTGGAACGACGTCTGCGGTGAAAAATATTTTGTCATTTCTTTATGACGTATTAACTGTGCTGAAATATCACCAGTGTTTAGAAAACAATACTCAACGACTATAGAAGGGATTATAGGGGTGTTTGTATAGTGTGAAACGGTGCATATGCCTGTATATATTTAGGATTGTGCACGGTCTTTGCTACCCAATTCAAATTGAACACATAGAAAAATAACATGTAGCGCATGATAAACCTTTGAGCCTTCTAGCCAGGTAAAGTTTGCATCTTAGCCATCATATAAGGCACAGAGTAAAGATTGGAACCTCCATAACGCTGGACACTTTGTGTTTCAGACTATCGACATCCGCGGTCACAAGGCCGGTCTTTATCGTTGGAGAATCGCCAAGAGGCCATCCGCTTGACCAGACTGGGCTGGAGTAGGCGGAAGGTTGCATTACATTTTGGAGTGGGTCGGTCACAGATTCAGTCTATTGTGACCCGATACATGGCAATAGAAGGGTTATTTGAGAATACAGATTCGGATACCACGGGACAATTTGGAGTGGATAGCTCTGCTTCTGAGAACAGTGAACGGAGAGAGACCCTAAACCTGTTGGAATCTAAATATAGTGCGGATTCCCACTTTCCAAACCATAGCGACATTGTGGAACAAAGCTAGTAATGGGATCCACATCTTCCCGAGGCAAGGAGGAAAAGAAGATCGTCGCATTAAGCCTCTCTTTCTTTCTTACCTTGCCTCCATAGGCGATAAAACCTGAGTGAGCTAGAGTTTACAGCAGCTAATTTCGGATGACCTCTCTTTACTCTACCCAATCAGATTGTGGCTTTCTTAGAATAAGAAAGAGGCGGTCTAAACACAGGATGGCAAGTAGGCTATACATGTAATATACACGCACGATCTTAGTCCCATTAACGAGTCCTGACATCATCACAGACATGTTAATTGGCAGTGGCGCCACGATTGTTTGTTGTATAGACTTTGATGTGTAAACGCCTTTTTGATTGGCCTACGTGTTTCTACCATAGTCCAATGACATTTCTGCCACGTTTTCCCTTCGAATTACAGCAAGAGATAGCAATGTGGAAGTCTCGTCTTACACATACAGACGCTTGCATAGGAAGATGTGGGATCCCCGGATGCAGACCAAACTGCTATAGCCGGATTCTTACTCTGGACATAAAAACAAAATCGTTTGCATACTAAAATAGTAAACCAGTACATTATACATCAAACCTTGTTGACTTTCTGGAAGGGATCGTGATGCTCATCGCCCAAAAGGGGTCAACAACAGTCTGAATTGTATTTAATGTCTGCCATTGTCACTATAACATTTTATTTTATACTTTATGCACCATGTGTCTTGTTAATGGACGTCTAGACATGTTGATACGAATGCCTTGCAGGCGGTCCTCCGAAAGTCTAGTTTCGTGACGCTTTTAATGACGTCTAAAAAAATAAACAGCAGCTTTGTAATAAATAAACAAATGAATGATTTCCAACATTTTTACTGAGCGGAAGCATCCAAATGTGTATTTTAATAGCAGTTTATAATTATGAATCCGGTCATGAGGTAGGTTTACATGATGGATTGGGGATACGTGTTGTAAGACTGAACATATAATGTATATTTTTTATATTATTCGTCTTGCTGGCATCATGATTTAAGCGAAACTTTTAGAAACTTATTTTTGTAATAGAAGTATGTTGTTAATAACCATTTACATGTGTATGGACATGTTTGAAATCTTATATGGACAAAGGCCACGCCATTCAACAAATATTTCTAAAATGGTTTTACAAGGTTTCCTCCCGGTTTTCCGTCGTAAATGAGAAAGCCAGTTAGAAATGTCCAATTCCTTATCATATAAGTAGAAGCATTGTGTTCGTCGTTAAAATCCAATCAAACAAACAAACGAAACTTGACAGCCTTAGGAACATTACAATGCGGTCCGAACCAATAGGCTGAAAAAGAGACAATTGCTCCTAAACTCCTTTTCCGGCACTGACTGCCAAAGCGACGATCGCAGCACAAGTGTTTTATTAGTGTTTGAAGGGCACAATCTTCCTGAATACTGCCCCAGAGTTGTTGTTGTTGCAGTAAAAGTTGTCCTGAATGTTTTAAAAATTTATTACGTTTAAGGATTGCTTAAATATCTTGGCGAGGTGTGCGTATCTGTTGTGCTGTTTTCTAACTGAAGTTGTGGGTTTATAAACATGCCAAAGTTTAAACTAGTATATTGTATATGGCATGATCACAATTAATGGAACATCTAATAGTCTTACTGCTCATCAATAAAGAAAAAACAACAAGGCTTGGAAGCTTACTGGTTGTAGGGCGTTTCTTGTGAACAGGTGCTTGGCCTAGATGCTGTCATTTTTCTCGTTATAAACTAACAAGCACAATCAAACAAACAAACATCAGAGTTAACCGTGTAGATCTGAAACAGCGGAGACATTTTATTCTTCATTAACAAATTGTAGATCTGAAACAGCGGAGACATTTTATTCTTCATTAACAAATTGTAGATCTGAAACAGCGGAGACATTTCATTCTTCATTAACAAATTGTAAGGATCTGTGGCTTTTTTCTGTTTACATGCCATTTGTTTGGTTTTTTTAAATTTATTTTACTAAAATGCTGTCATAATCTATCAGAACACATTCCCCTTGGGCCGAAACGATAGACACTATTTGGGCGCTGTACGACCTAAATGTCACTGAGTTTCCTACTCGATAGGATCGTGACCTGACATTTACCCTTGTATAATCTCAAGTGTGGGAAAAGTTTAGATAAGTGAATAGTATTATTATATAAAATATATTGACGAGAAACACGTTGAAAAATATGGCTATCAGGCTTTTAGAATTTTGTTAAAAGCAGTCTGCATCTGGTTGGTCAACCACCACTTCTATTGACAATCGCTTAACTTTCGTTTTCAGTTGGGGGCCTGCGCGCCATGGGAAGTAGTGACAATGTAATGACTCCATTTAGTCTCCACAAGGCTCGTATCAAAAGACGTTCATACGTTATGAAGTTTATGCGGTTCCTCCAGACGATGAATGAGGAGAGACAGATGGAGGAATTGCAGCCTGCAGAGCTGGACTCCTATCTCGCAACTTTCTTCACAAATGTAAAAACGGAAAAAGGACAAGAGTATGGTTATGATTCCTTGCTGACTCTTCGGCTAGAGCTGGACAGACATTTGAAAGAGATCGGATATCCACACATGATTCGTTCATCATTGTTATTCCCCCAAAGCCAGGTCGCTTTGAGGAATAAAAAATTCCGACAACAAGAGCTGAAAGAAAAGCAGTATTCTAGTTCTGGCCAGTGATGAACTCCCATCCAGTTGATCCAGTTTATCCATTTTCATCCAGTTGATCCATTCCCATTCAATGGATCCACTCTCATCCAGTTGATCCATTCCCATTCAGTGGATCCACTGTCAACCAGTGGATCAACACCAATCCAATGTTCACTTAACACTCCCGGTCACCATACAAGCCTGAGTGTCTGAATAGGAACAAGTTGATTCTGCAAGCATGCAGCTTTTATGTAAAACTTAAACCTGAGACTGTCTGTTTAACCATGTCGTTATCGCCTTTTTACGATGTTGGGTAGGGAAACGACTGTGTTCTCTGGCGTCTGGACAGAAAAACCATTTAATATAGCTATATGACTGGTCGTGCTTGACATCGTTGAAATGCTCGCTACTTGAAGTTTTAGTGACCAGATTGGTAGCTGTTTCTTTGAGCTAGTAGACAAGAACTAAATGGAAAAATGTATATTTAGCCCAATTCCAGGATTTTTGTTTGACTCAATTATCAATCAGTTATCAAACACGCTAAGATTTATTCGGAACGAAACACATGGCTGATTGCCTTAACTAAACAGTACTCACTACAGTTTATAAATGTCCAACCAGATTACCTAGGAATTGTAACGGGTTATTTAGAAAAAAGAAAAAAAAACGTTTTGATAGAGCTTGTGAAGTGCTGGAATAAAGACAATTAAGGAAAACGGCACAAATATATGTTTTAAAGAAAAAAACTCTCAATCTGAATACGACGTTAAACCCCAATCAAACAAACTTATAATATGTGTTTACTTTATGCTTATAATATATGCTCATGGAATTACAATTACGAGGGGTCGGTTGGTCTGACCGGCAAGGCTGCTTTCTGAGCTTCCACACTGTGCACACTTTGTCATTTTGTGACATATTTTGAGTCCGATGGTAAGCCTAATCCTTATTGTATATAACCATTGTTGCCGGTGACTTCACTTGTTGGTTCGTTTATCCTTTGTGTTTCAGCCGTCCAGTAGAAGTGAAATAACGTTAATCACCTCAACAAAATAAAGTTATTTTGGGGTCTGATGTAAACTCATAATCAAATTTATTTAAACTGTAAGACTATATGGAGGTTTTCTTGTGTCCTATTCCCCCTCATATAAAGAAATTACTCAGACATGTCAAATGTCTTAGCTCGAGGAAATTTCAAACTGATGCTTTGGGGTTTTATTTTCGTACAATTAAAACATAATAAATAAATAAAGAAGTAAATAAATAAACATAATGTGCTATTCTTAAACACGTATTCTGAGTAAATGCGATACGGTCAAATTTAACGACAACTGCATAGTGTGTTTGATAATTTTCAATGTAGGTCGGTCCGCAGCGTGGCTTAATTGTTAGCGAGTGCGCTTACTAATCCTCCTTCGATGTACTGTTCACCGGATCCAGTCCGTCTGTCGGTCATCATATGAGTGAGTCACACGATGTGGCTCCGACAATCGCGGGGGTGGTTTTTATGAGGCTTCCTCGCGGTTTTTCACCGTAATAAGGAAAGGAACAGTGTGAAGTGGACAATCCGTCGCCATATAAGTAAAATACCCTTGAGTACGACGTTAAACCACAATCAATCAAACAAACAATCAATTTAGGTCACGTGCGACAGGTTAGAACTATGACGTTTTTCACAAACTATTTGATTGACAATTACCGAAACCCAACCGAATGCTGAAGTTAGTGTGATCTGCCCTTCTCCTCAACTAGATATTTCTGCCAATACTAAAGCTGATAAGGCCCAAATTCAACCTTCTTCACAAAGTTAGCATCTACTGGTGTTTGTTCGTTCCATGTAGGTAACAATAGACTGTTTGATAGACATTTACCAAAGCCAACGTGATCTTAAAATTAAGAAATTAGTTATTAAGATTAGCTTTCGTTTTAACAGGATGTGTGACCAGCCGCTCTCATCAATCGGTAAATTTTGCCAAAAACAGAGGAGATATGCAGAAAGTAGAAGACCTCACTAAACAGCGTAAAGTGAATGCTGTGACTAAAAGACGTTCATGTGTGAAAAAGCTCCAGCAATGGTTATCCGTGAATCACAATGTGAAGAGACCGATTGAGGATATTCCACCTTCTGAGCTCGACCCACTACTTGCTGGATTCTTCAGTACAGTTAAAACTGAGCAGGGTGGCCCTTATGGCTATAATTCATTATTATCACTCCGATCTGAGTTAGAACATTACTTAATGGACCAAGGCTATCCACATTTGATCCGGGCGTCTGATCTGTTCAGGCGCAGTAGATCCGCCTTAAAAACGGTTAGGTTTCAGCGTTTTAGAAAGGGCCAGCCGCCATGAGAGTTTCTCGCGGTTATAACAAGAAAACAACATAATTGACAACTCGATTATTTAGTGGTATCCAGAATAATTCAGTAGTATTGTTTTTTATGAGGTCTTTAAGGGATTTTAAAACAAATGAGTTTCGACTTAAAGGAGTTCAAAATAGATTTTTATTTTTATTGATTTGTCTAAAATGGCGAAAGTTTTAAGTTGTCAAACTTAAATCATGTATATTGATGTATATTATTTGTAACATCGCGAAAGTGGTTGACAACGACATAATCATCTATTGTCGAAACGTCACACCGTTAATAAACATAACTTGTTATCCATATATATGCATTATGTTTACCTTCTAAATGCTACGGAAATAAATAATCGCGAATGTGAGTAAAGGCGACCACAGATTTGAGCTTGAGGCTCGATAAGCGGCGGAGTTGGGGGAGACTCCGGCTTCCCTTGCGCTCTAAGCTACCGGTCAATATAAAAGCAATCTATATGCAACATATGTTGTGCACTGAGACGAATGTATTGTATCATATCATTGTTTCTTCACATTTTTAAAAATTCTATTAACATGATAGAGAATCCCCCCCCCCCCTCCCAAAAAAAAAATCCAGCAAACTCACCGATATCTTCTTTAACAACGTATTACAAAATAGTTATAATTAGTTGCTATAGTAATAATAATAGCATAGGGGTGGTAAATTTACTCACTACATTTTGTCATCAGTTTGCTTTCAGTAAAATTGTCAGAATAACAAAATATAAAAATAAATATATGAATAAAAAGAACAGTTCATTTTCTACATATCTCTTTTAATGGCATGCTTGTAACTCTTGTTCACTTTTATTTGACTTCCGGTCCGTTTCGGGTACATTATTGAAACTATGTCGCTATGTTTTGAATATCGGTCATCGACAGCGGTGTTTCGTTTTCCTGTAAAGTGCAGCTGGAGGAGTGGATGAGAAAATGGGCACCTGTATAGCGTAAATTACGTTGATTGCTAGAACTGTAAAGATTACGACTGCACAGGGAATTTGAATGTATCACGTGATTTTTCTCCGATTACATGATGTGACTTACATGCTATAGTTCTGGATAACAATTTTAGACCTGTGTTTTATTTTGCTGTTTGGTGCAGCGGTTGATTGGACGGGGGAATTGGCGTCTGCATAGCTTTACGTTTACGTTTTGATACGAATTTAAGCGGCAACCATACCTTGGAGCCTGTTAATTGGCGAGATCAATCCAATCAATAGCTCTATCGTCAGTTATAGATACACGATCTTACGGGGCTTATTAGATTATACATTATAAAATCTCGAATCTTATATATGTTATACACAATAACCAAGAAAAGCATGTAGCGCCAAGCACCTAGCCAACCAACGAGTATTTTGATTGGTTTAATTTGTACAGTTTACTTTCTCGAAAACGTATTATTTGGATTTAGTTAAACAGCTCACATTTTGCTATCAATTAAGCTGAATGCCGTTTTGTATCTTCTTCTTTGGAGAGAATTTTAGAAATTGGTAAAACAGCTATAGACAGTGTGTTTAACGGACGGTCTAGTGTGTGCTAAGTTATTTATTCAGTTAATTCCACAATATGACATATGCAAACTAGACCATTTTCTTACGTAAATTGCCATATTTTGAGATTTTTTTTGTCTTCGTACACGTAACAGCCAACTTTTCGTGTTTTCAATGTTAGAATTTTAAGCTTATATTGTGCAATTATGGCCCTTTTATGCGGTCTCTGCATTGTTAATGGGTTCTGTATAACTTACTGTACACCACATTAAACAGCTGGATTGTTTTATTGTAGAGGCATTCGATAAATGTACCTACACCAACAGTTCTGGGTATTAGCCCGGCTGCGAAAGGAGTAGATATCAACTTGGACTGTGAAAACTAGAAGTAGAAAACTTTTCGTGATTGGTTAAATGCAGGTCAATGTGTTTATTTATTCGACGGACCTTCAGATTTTCAGGTGATAAATTTAAGCCGATATATCATTAGGGAAAGGAAATAGGGCATAAACTTACTCATCAAGTGATATAATAAACATGATTATAAGCCTGGCGAAATGGCGAGGTGCATTTTTTAGTCTTGGGTGCTCCCGCCCACTCTTGGCTATTTTACCAACCGACATGTGTGTAGAATGTGTGATCAAACTGTTGTGTGAAACACTTGGTATGCATGTTTCTTTTTCTGTCCATATGATTGTCTAAGCTGACCTCGGATATTTTGGTTGGTTTTAGGCTGGAGTCTGCAGAAATACAACGCGGGACAAGGTACCAACAGTCCATTTCAGCCACTTCTCCAAAACCAATCCCAGAAACCGGGCAAAGGCGTCTTTACTGCACAGTCGTTTCAAGGCCCCTCACAACCGCACTGTGAAGCTGTCGGTTATCCCAATTCGTCGCAAACCCAGTCTTCGTCACCTGGATTTCATAAGAGCGACCGAAGTCGAATCAAGGCGTTTGACACATGGTTGCGATCCAAGCGGATTAATGACCATCGTGGAATGGCGAATATACCTCCACGAGAACTAACTGTTTACTTAGCTAATTATTTCACCCATGTTAAAACCAAAGCAGGAACAGACTTCAGTCGGAATTCTTTGATCGCCCAGAGGACCAGCATCGAGCGATACCTGCGCTCTGAAGGCTACCCTTTCTCGATTACCTGCTCGTCAGTTTTTAAGCAAAGTCAGATAGCTTTTAAAGAGAAGATAAATCGTTTAAGTTCGTTGGGGTCTTCGACCGATCCACAGCTTGGACAGGCCTCTGAAAGACAACTAGATTCCCCACAAACACGACCCATTGTTTTGCCAAAAGCTGCTTATGAGAGTCAAGAGCAACCTGTTCAAAGCGAATTGAAAGAAATGGACTACGACCCCAATGAACTGTTAGAATTAACTGCAGTTCATTCTTCACAATTATAAACGTCCATTCCGCGGACAAACAAAGTATAGCAATTAAGATAAATATATAATATTTCAGACAAAAAACCTATACTTTAACAATGTTGCCAGCGGCTTAAATTATATCGTATAAGTTTACATATAGCTCAGCATTGATAACATCCGTTCGTCGGAGTAAGTGGTTTTGTCTTTCACAACAGAGAACATCCAATTGACACAATGAGACTGTTCCATATTTGCATCTACATAGAGAGAGACATTTGCAGATATGGCATTTATACTGACCGTCTGTAATGTTTGTATGTTTATTTTATTGGAGCGTTATCTCGTACTCAAAGTTAATCGGCTTTAAATATGACGACTGCATTACCGGATTGATGCCAAACCGGCCATCAACCTTGTGAAAAACCCGATGCGGTCGCCGCAGTCAACGGGAAAAGTTCATGTTTGTATCTCCTGTGGAAATGTGGCCTCCAATCATTTAGCAGTACAGTGTAAGTGATTCTGCAGTACAATGTTCTACAAACTAAGCCATGGCGTGGACCTTAGCTTAGTGTTATGTTTGGTTTCCGCAGAATGCTTGTTAATCTACGTGTATGGTGGTAAATGAAATGTATTTAACCCAACAGCATATCAGTCATCCATTGACTGAATAGATGTTAATGTTGTCCAAAGCAAGAAAAAAAACAAATAAATAATAATGAAATATGAAAAAAGAAAACAAATGGCAACATATTTGAGATTGCTTTTTCAACCGAAACCAACGTCTCTTAATTAAAGTACACACTTATTTGTCAAATTGATCGCACATATCAAATAAAAAATGTCGTGATTGTTATCTGTGGCTTTTTATACACTGACAATTGGAATTGATGCGTCGGGTTGTTTAAACGTTCGATAAGGCATTTAAATTACAAAAAATGTACGTTTATGTTTCTCGCAAGCATCCTTTATTATCAAACAGATTTGTGGTTTCGGAAGATTGAGTTATCTTCCTTTGCTAACAGAATCACGTAATAGTATTTTGCCGGAACCTTTGATGACTTTAACAGCTCCACCGTTTAGTAGGTCTTGTGGCAGTTGACCTTCGGAGTGTCGCGAAACAACTCCCATTGTAAGCCTACTATTGGCTAGCTTTAGGTGATCTGCTTTTTGCTTGTAGAATGAATTACTGTGAAATTCAATATCTTTCGTTGGACTAACATTTCTGACTATCTATATTTGTTCAAGCTTAGCGTATATAGTATTCTCCAATTTAATAAACCAACTGCATTATTATTTTTTTTTACAATATTCTGTCAAGTTGGGTAAGTTAAATGTAATATCATGAGCTTTAGTCAAACTTTGAATAAATATATCGAATTCCTATACACTCAACGTTTCGGTTGTTGTTCCAAGGCTCCCATAAAGGTGGATGAGAGGGTCGACACTGTGGACAAACAGGTTGCGTTTAAATGGTCAGTTCGCGTAACACAGGTATGACTGAAGCTACAGGAGTTGTACTTCGGTCGTTTACCTGAGTAACGCAAGTGTACTGTACCCCTTGGGCCTGGCCGCGAACGGAGATGCAGCGTGTGTGTCAATGGCTATTAGCAGAAGCCTATCAAGCAGAAGTATGAAACCAGCCATAACCCAGTCTCAGTGGTATTGTGACCAGACCAGGTTGATTGTTGGAAAAGCGCCACCTAGCGAGACATAGAGAAACCTCGAAGGACATGATTTGGATGTGGAATCATGGTTTAATCATGCATAAACTATTTCTACCGCTTTTCAATGGTTATATTTTACCCATAGGGCGTCAGTGGTGTCTGACATTCAAACTGCGCGAAACGAACGAAATCCCACATTTCTTGCGCAATGAGTCGGCTGACGCTGGGTAAATTAATGGCTGGTTTTGTATTTCTGTTTGATAGACTTTCTTTTATTAGCTATGACCATGGTAGTTCTACTTCACCCGTTTGTATACAGGTCTTCGCGAGTGGATAAGACACAATTGTTACAAGGGTTGGTGATTCAAAATCACTCACCATGTCTACTCGGTGAACACATGGTCATCAGCTTTACCTTTGTTGGTGTATTGTAGTTTGATTCAGTATGAATATGAATTCGTGATCTTCATTCTGAACGGTTACCTTGCTTCTTACATCTTTATCAAAAGATTTTGCTGTTCCTTGTTAGTCAATATATTCGATAGTATTTAAAGAATTTGGCTTACGTGGGGCTTTAATTTCGTTTTTAATCTGTAGAAATTGCTATTACAGAATTCTCGGGTAAAATATATACTAAATTCGTGCATTTGAAGTATGTCTTTCGCGTATATGACAAACGGCATTGCCGCGACAAAATAAAAACTCTGCATGCAAAGTCTTCATGCATCATTTCAGTCCAATCTTTTTCTTTCAGGTCAGGGTTACGGTACCAGTCTAACGACGCAAGACTTAAACAGCCCTAAAGCGGTATATATGGGATCAAGCTTTGATAGCCCCGATGGAGCCATGGTCCGGGTGTCCGGAACAGCCACTAAAACCAGGAGCCACCTTAAAATATTCCACAATTGGTTACAGGAAGCACACCACGATTCACGTCAAATAGAAGACATTCCGCCGAATGAACTAGATCCACTTCTCGCGGATTTCTTCTTGGCAGTGAAGTCAAAAACGGGCGCAGATTATGGTCCAAACTCGTTCAGATCAATCCGCGACAGTCTGGAGCGTCACCTCAAGTGCGAACTTTATCCCGAGTCTATTATTGCATCATCTTTGTTCGTTCGAAGCCACTTTGCGTACAAGAAACGATTGTCACAGATACGACAAAGAAAGGAAGTCTACCAAAACGTCATGTCCATTCCATCATAAGATACCATTTAAATTCTAGGCAACCCTTCTTTTTAAAGGTTGTTATAACCTGAGAATGTTGATCCTGATGTTCTCAGTTAGTTTAATAAGCACCATAGTTATGATAATGATATTGTCATATATGGACTTGCGTAATTAGTTTGTCCATTGAAGGTTTGCGCCGATTAAGAACCATCGTTTGGCTTTGTGTGGGTGTTAAAGCGATGCTCTTCTCTGCAATAAAATGCATAACGGTAAAACGGGCATCATTTCTTGTGTTGAATATGCTCTCTTATTTTCTAATCGAGCTATATCCATTTTTTTAATTAGAGCTTAAACATTGTGTATTGCTTAAACTACAGTCAAATTCATCCACGCGGCGATGTCTTGCTATACTTTAATCACTAAACAGAAGAACTCCACAACTATTGACCAATCAAATATCTTTCTTGTCACACTAGGGGGCCTACGTCACGAGACCTAAAGAGTCTACTGTTTATAGTAGGATTTACCTTTGACAGTTCACACATGTTTTTAACCAGTAACACACAAGAGTGTGAGTCGCGTGATATCATGAATTCGGTTGGCTACGCCCAAAATGTCAGCTACCAGTCGTCGTAGGTAGGTGCATACTTGTATACCTCAGGTGATTTTATAAGACGAAGAAACGATAAGACGATATCATATTTCATGGTAACCTTTCAAGGGATATAGGGGTTATTGCAGCCAGGACCACCGCTTTTAACTAACTGAAGAGTTTTTATCCTTGTGCATATCGGTAATCCAGTTGGATTATATTAATTTGCGTATTATACCATTTATGACTATTTGAATATGTATTTGCTTTTGATAATAAACCTGATCACTTCTCTAACTAACTAGCTCACATGCGCTGTTATTTAGGTTTGAAAAATTGTTGAATTTTTTTTAATCCTGAATGAAAGTGAATTTTTCTCGCAATCACCTTATTAAGATAAGTCCTAATTCATACGTTGGGTCACATAGCCACGTTGAGAAGGTAAAACTTAAGCTCTTTGTTAGAGTGAGAAGCTAATATTGACGAGGCTCCACAAGAATAGGCGAGTGGCTAACGAATTCTTGGCGTGAACCGTTTGTGATGTTTTTGTGCGCGTCTTGTGACATCTATAGGGTGGTTTTCTTGGCACAGACGTACGGTGTAAACCCCTAATAATCAATGTATCATCTAATTGGGATTTTATTGGCCCGGACAGGGTTTCCTTTTAAGTGACAGTTATATTTGATATTCAAGTTTGTGACGAAAACAACAACAAATTGACGAAACTGTCCCTATTTGCCATTTCAAACACACTCGCGCACAAGGGCACTACTCGATCTGTTCCGGTTCTAATGGGATTTGACAATTCTTGAAACAAGCTTTAACTGTTCGGATATTATTTTTTGATGATAGCTACACATATTAATATCACATTATTTGTACAACTTTAAGGACTGTACGAGAACAAGTGACAAAGCTGCGAATCGTGAAATACATGGGGGCCTACCCACAGGCTTTGAGTCTATCGAAATAAAACTGAAACAATTTTGACACTTGGTTTTCTTTTAAAAGATACAATTTAATATATAGATATACGCAAACTACGATTGACAATAATACCAATGCTGAAGCATTCACAGGTTTTGAGTGTTCGATATTTAAAAATAAGGGGTACAATAAATTATTCAAAACATAGGTACATGACAATAACACAAATGCCGAAAAGACACATATTTTGTTTTGTTTGTTTGTTTGTTTGTTTGGGGTTTAACGTTGTAATCAAGGGTATTTCACTTATATGACGACGTAGTGTCCACTTTATACGGTTTCTTGTCCAATTACGGTGGAAACTCTGGGGGAAATCTCGTAAAACCGCCGGAGCCACATCGTGCGACTCGCTCACATCCTGTGAACAGTACATCGAAGTAGGATTAGTAAGCGCACTCGCTAACCACTTAGCTCACCTATTTTAAATGTATGATACTTGAATATCATGAATGAAAATGGTTTAAATGGGGGAACATTCCGTGGTTTTTTAGTGTATATCTTTAAAGAACCGATACAATTTAAGGTCTTGCTGGACTCTGGGCGCAAAATGAACCAATTTTTTTATCACTTGAATAAAAAGTTAGGTATTCAAACTATATGTTGGTGAAAATAACTCGCAAACAGTTAAACATTTGAGCCAATAATTTAGTTTTCTCCTGAACAAGTGGCAAAACTTAAAATGCCTATTTTCCATGGCGTATTTCTAGAAAACTATTCATGTTAGAAACTTCAAATTTGTACAATTGTAAAGAGCACAATGCGATCTAGTAAACTGTGCCTCATTTTGTATAAGTTCGACCTTGATCTTTTGTATTGTTTTATGAAATTTATATTTTACATTTTTAAAAGAATTTCGAAGGTGGGATAGACAAACAAAATCCCCTGTGATCGATCTAATCCAAAAAAATTTGAAATGAGGCAATGTTTACTAGTTCAAGGACTATTCTACTAGGTCAACTAATCTATTGAGCCTTATCGTTATTGCACTTAGAGAAATAAACCTTGAAAAATGCAGTCTATTTTTTTCTGTTGACATTTACTCATTTTTCTATATTTTTAGAAATAATAATTGGATTTTCACCCCATTCACAAAAATGTAATCCGGAGTATTCAAGCTTTTTAAAAATGTATACATATATATGGTTCACATTTATACTCTTCTCCATAATAGATTAAATACAACTGGTGTTCTGAAAATCGACCAAGGGGTCCAGCAAGACCTTAACACATAGCTATATATGTTAACCAACAATGACATTAATAATGTGGAAACAACGATTAACAATAATACGAATGCTGAAGCATTCACAGGTTTGTAGTGTTCGTTATCTAAAAATAGGGGATACAATATAACACCTAGGTACATGGTAACCGCGTTGACAATAACACGTTTGCTAAAAAGGTACATATATGTAATATATGATTCTAGAATACCACGAATAAAAAATATTTCAAATAGGAAACATTTCGAGCTATTGTAGAGAAGTTTAACACGACTGATATGTTATATGAAACTTAAATACATGCCACTGACAATAAACGGAATATTGAAAAAGACACAGATTTGGAGTATCGCTGGCAGGACTCCACAGCTGACGGCAATGAGTTCTAGGTAGTCCTGCTATAGGACTCAACAGCTGACGGCAATGAGTTCTAGGTAGTCCTGCTATTTGACTCAACAGCTGACGGCAATGAGTTCTAAGTAGTCCTGCTATAGGACCCAACAGCTGGCGGCAATGAGTTCTAAGTAGTCCTGCTATAGGACTCAACAGCTGGCGGCAATGAGTTCTGGGTAGTCCTGCTATAGGACTCAACAGCTGACGGCAATGAGTTCTGGGTAGTCCTGCTGTCCTAATATAGCACTCCAGGCAGATAAATGTCCTTACAGCAAAAAAGAATCAGATTTTATCGTTCTGCTAGTCACTAGTGTTTGAGTAAACCGCGAAATACTCTTCACTGGAGCACGGCATTCAACACCAATCAATCTATTTATTAATCTTACCACAGCAAGTGCATTTTAATAAATTGAATTCATGAGTTATTAGTAATTGTTTTATATATTTAGTAAATGGGTACCATCATTGATTTCAGGCCAAACCGTGTGTGAAGGCGATTGGATGGGCGACACCAGTATAACGTTGACGGACAACTTTTATGGAACTGGGGAGAAACCTGACCGTACGCAAAGAACCTTAAGGAAAACCAGGGGTCACGTGAATATTTTCCAAGGCTGGTTACTAAATAGACCCATCCCGGATACCCGTAATATGGAAGACATTGAACCCAATGAATTAGATCGGATCCTTGAAGATTTCTTTGAGACAGTGAGGTCGAAAACTGGGGCAGATTACAGCCACAACTCTCTCAGATCACTCCGCGACAGTCTAGAACGCCACCTCAAGGACAAGCTATATCCGGAGTCTATTATTATCTCCCCTTTGTTTGCCCGGAGCCAAACTGCATACAAGCAGAAGTTATACAAAGTTAAGAATCAAACGAACTTAACTTAGCAAAATATCGTTGAAGCTATTTGAGCTCAGACCATAAAGAAAGTATTATGTATGGAGAACGGTTCGACTTTTAATCAAACAAAAGTTTTTGCGTGTTTAAATAGACTTATTTTAAGAACTTTATTTTCTTTGTCGCCATTCAATGGATCCATTTCCACAAAAGTAGTTCTATACAACTTTCCAATCAGCCAGCTAGATCAACAGTGGTTTTTCTACGTCTGCTGTGAGCTTAACGTCCTCACTTGTTGACGAGCTGACCATGTCATACGGTAGAAACGGAACGTACTTTGACCAGCCATGTTGAAACCAAGCCTGAGGTATTAATGGCAAATCATACACAGATGCGTCTCCCTTTGCTGCTCCATCTTCCACCCGTGCGAATGAGCTTCGCTTACCTAAGAATTAAAGCGTATTTTTATTATAGATTTGTCATGAATTTTCATGTTAAAAAACAGGGATATTTTCTACCGATTGTATATAAAATGACAAACAGATATAGGCTGTTCATTTGAACTTAACAGTCTGCCACGTTTCTTTACATTTTTAATACAGGCAATTTTTTAAAAACTTATATGATCTCCTTTTAATCCTGCAGCAGTGTTGCTTAATCAATAGAGTATGTTCATAGTCTGGCAATGCTGTATATATATTTGAACTGTAAACTCTGGAGGAGTAATATCTTCTAATACACAATTTGGTCGTCAGTATTGCTATATTTGCGAATTGAGAACGACGACGCCATACATTTGAAATACTCTTAAAATACCAATCAGTACATCGATCAAGTCGGGTATCAAGCCCAGAGTCCTACAACTGTACCATTTAAACTTGTTAGTTAAACTTTTGACATTTGGATGAAATAAATGCATATTCCTGGTCGGAGTTAGAATGAGATATAAGAAGTGTACTAGTACCATTTTTTTCTATTGATGTTTTATTTAAGACATATTTTACAGGAAAAGGGGATTGGATCGCTTGTCCATTAATCTGAATGGTGAAGGATGAAGGTATTTAGCCAACGATAGATATCCACAGCCATAACATCCGCTTCAACAAGTGCGGCATATTGTTGATCGGGAACTTTCTGTTGTCGTCGGTGCGCTCAGAGCTTAAGGACAACAAGTAGCCAATCGATTTATTTCGCACCTGTATTGCGTCCTGTGACGGTTTTCCACACTCCTGTCTTTTCTTTGTTTGTTGCCAGTGCAATCGTATTCTCGCGAGAGTTTCTATAGTGGACGAGACTAAGACAACTCTCGTACGTCATACCAGGCCATCGCGCATTAATTCCCGCCAATATTTGTGGCAACGAATCAGCCACAGATCAGCAAATAAAAGAAGTGCAAACCAAGATGGCCCGGGAGTATCTTAGAGTCAATGTCTCGACGTAGGAAGTAGAATCGATTCTATTTTAGAATGTTGCCAGTGGTGTAGATGGTGTTTGCTTTCACATGTTTGGCTGGCACGCCGTCATGCAAGTGATATACATAGTAAAATACCTTAAGTCCAGCTAAAACGTATCAAACAAATCCTCGACGCAGTTCACGCTGGGAAGACTTGTTTTCTTGACAGTCGCAGTAAAACATTGAGCTCATAACGGATTCAAGAACAGAATACGGATATGACCGATACTTACCCGGTAATGTATTGTCCATGCTAAAACCAACTAAACACGCTATGAAAATGGGGTTCCCGAAGAGCGCGACCAGAGTGTGATCCAACTCTTCATACCCTGGAACACAAACAATACATTTCCAGCTTTCTGATAATGAAAGTGTGGACAGATTATTGAAGTCCATTTAACAAAGTATAAGTTTAATAAAAGTAACAAAAAAGTATAAGTAACAAAAGTAAATGTGTCCATGTAACTCATTTGATTTAATCCGTCGTCGTCTTACTTCCATGATATAGGATATTGTCGGCTTGATCATGAACCCAGGACTAGCTTCTGAGTTAGAACATCCCAATTCGTGTAATTACCCTACTTCGGATATTCTAGAAGCACCCAAATTTTCAATTAAATACACTTACCGGCGTAATGCATGTTCAATATTCCAAATGGAATAAATTCTGTATCCTTCTATTGGGTAAACATGCCTAAGAAGTGGAAGTTACAGACCCTTCTCCTAAAATTTCTAGTCTATAGTTATAGTGTGTAAGAGAGAAAAATGGCGGGTTAGCAATAGATACTAGAACAATATTTCCGTATTTTTAACAAGACTAATGTGCGATTTCAAGTCTCGTTTGGTATATTAAATGTGTCAGGAAGTTCAGTGTATCAAATATTATTGGAATGTTCTAATTGAATAGATAAAAGCCGGTAAGAGAAAAAAAACTTGAAAATACAGTTTTGTGCACTCGAAGCCTATATCTGTAAATAAGGCTACATTGTATGATAGATTATTAGAGATCCAGAACTTTGTATCTCTAAATAAGGCTACATTGTATGATATATTATTCGAGATACAGAACTCTGTATCGCTAAATAAGGCTACATTGTATGATAGATTATTCGAGATACAGAACTCTGTATCTCTAAATAAGACTACATTGTATGATAGATTATTCGAGATACAGAACTCTGTATATCTCTAAATAAGGCTACGTTGTATGATAGACTATTAGAGATACAGAACTCTGCATCTAAAAGCAGGACCTTTCTGTGATATTCAGTCTGTAAGTCACAGTCACAGACGCTTGTATCTAGCTAGTAAACATCCGTACAAGGGAGCCTACCCGTGGTCGGCTTTGTCACTGATTATCTAATTATACGGAAAGATCGGAAAGGCGCTTTAGCAGTAATGCCCACAATCGAACTATAACAACAAATCAACCAAAATAAAACTCACCTGGAATCTTTAACATA
>JAQQZZ010085408.1:0-35242 GCA_030265115.1 Mopalia vespertina
AACTAGTTTGTACACCATCCCAGGAAGATGTGAGGGTCTTTCAAACTAGTTTGTACACCATCCCAGGAAGATGTGAGGATCTTTCAAACTAGTTTGTACACCATCCCAGGAAGATGTGAGGGTCTTTCAAACTAGTTTGTACACCATCCCAGGAAGATGTGAGAATCTTTCAAACAAATTTGCACACACCATGCAGGAAGATGTGAGGGTCTTTCAAACAAATTTGCACACACCATGCAGGAAGATGTGAGGGTCTTTCAAACAAGTTTTGGAGAACTTTCCATATATATGGACGCTGGAGAAGCTAGACCCTGTCTGGCAATAACTGCATGCAAAGCTATGTGAAAATACTTTGAATGTATGATAATTCAGGCTGCGCTTTTGTGACAGACTAATTCTATTCAGGAACTCACAAATCTTTGGTGAAATTATAACAGAAGAAAACCAACATCATGAAATATCTCCATTTCTGGGATAACTTAAAAAATCTACCACTTATGCATCTAAACATAACACACAGCATAACAACCCAAACTTACATGATGTTCCATAGTAAAGGCTAAGGGATTTGCACAAATCTGAGCATCCATTTGTGGCAATGTATTATGTTGTCGCGTAACTAGATGCATTAAAGAGGGGTCAACTTGGCGGTGTTTGCCTACCCCTGTGGAGTTATACATTCCCATCATTGGGCCATTCATGGTGTAAGACTTTGTAGGTGAAGGGAAATTAGGGCGGTTGTAAGCAGGCATATCAGCGACTGAAATAAATAGCAACAAGCCATAAACATTACAGCACACAAGAAGCTTAAAATATATGTATATTTACAGCAGCAAAAAAGCACAGAAAACAGCAATATGAAACTAGGCATATCGGCTACATGTCATGATTTGTCCTTTAAAAGAGGGGAAAACAAAACTCTGTGAGGAGAAAATATAGGAAGAACGCACCCTGATGTAATTAATAGAACACATGAAACAGTTTAAAGCATCAGGACAATTTACAAATCTCCCCAAAACCATCATGCTGTATGGTTAAATACATCAGCAACTGATGGCCTCCATGTTTTCAATGTGTCTGAGACTCAAGTTATCTCACATGGATAGTACTGTAAAGTACTTTTTATTTGAGGGAATTTATTTTCACGTTTTTTTATTCTAACATTAAGATCACTGGAATTAGTTATCTCGTATTTATGTATCACAACAACAAAAATTAAAGAAATTGTGCATATTTTCTCTGAGAACTTGTCAGGGTATGTCCATTGTTTTAATTATTGAGAAGTGTTTAGCTGATGGGTATGGATTATCAGCCATTTACCATTTACTAAGACAACTACTTTTGATAACTTTGTAAAAACTTTGCAACATAACTACCCTGCTTTGCCCTGATAGTGCCTTGCAATGACACTTGGACAGATAAACTCTTTGTCTCGTTAAAGACACGCAGACAGCTTAAATTTACACATAAGCTATAAAGCTACAACAACAACATGATATTAGGACAGTCACGTCTTGTTTAACCCACCCATATAGTATTTTCAGGTTGGTTTACTATTTTCACTGTATTAATAATATATGTCTGTTCGCGGGAATTAATTTTCACGCAAAATTTGTTACAGCGAATACCGCGAAAATTAAGTACTTTACAGAAACTGTTTTTTTACCATGACAACATGCAATCTATATAAACTCTAGGTTAAATTAATCAGCTTTGATGAATTTGTAATAAAAAGTCCTCAACTAAAAGAGAATAATTATGTATTTGAAAGAAAGAAGTATCTTTTCCTGATAGATTTCTGCTATTTCTAGCTATACGATATATAGCAGCACCAGCACAGGTGTACAGTTTGGTTAAACTTGGTGGCCATATTTCTGATCATACAAGTATTCAACCCCTGTTTACTCCTTCCTATCTGTCTTCACTTAAGTTGAATAAATAGTGCATATCCATAGATTTGGTTTATAAAGTTTAACATAGGCAATACAAACAAGATTTGTTTTCCCCTCTCTCAAGCATCACAAACATTGCAATGACTATCACATAAAACATCTACCAGAACAATAACACAACAAAAACAGGTGCACCACATTCCACCAAAAAGCTTGATGCATGAAGCTTGCGTGTTTAAAGTTAGCCTGAAAGCAAAACATAAACTCCTTGACATAGTAATATGCTACAACAAGAGTTATCTCCCTCTATTGTTGAACCTATACCTTATATCAACCAGAAGTGTATATCACATGGTGTGCAGCCAAGGTTGTAAGTAAGCATGTTATGATATAACAAAGTTGCTGCCCTTTGTAAAGTGAACTCACCAGGAGGTGGCAGGAGTGTGGGTGGCTGTGAGTGGGGAGGTTGGTGTGAGGACTGAGCAGTTTGAGCACCTTGTTGGGGACGATGACTTCCTGACTGACGCCTATGGCCTGTAAATAGACAAAGAGCTAGGATTAATAATAAAAAAGAACATTTAATTTGGTTGATTGATTGATTGATTGATTTACGCCAAGCTCAAGGGTATTTCACTTGCATGACGGCAGTGTATTCCAACAATAATTGACACTTGCACAACCAAGATATGAAGCGTTTTGATAATGTTGGAATATTAATTTTCCTCCAGTGCTAAGTGAAGACAGCATTGCTACTCTTCAAACAAACTGACCTTAGCCAGAGGGCTCCTCCAGTGCTAAGTGAAGACAGCATTGCTACTCTTCAAACAAACTACCCTTAGCCAGAGGGCTCCTCCAGTGCTAAGTGAAGACAGCATTGCTACTCTTCAAACAAACTGCCCTTAGCCAGAGGGCTAATTTTACTTGGAGTTTAAGACTTTTATGCCTCAAATGACTATTGAGCATAGTCAGTTGTATTTTGCCAATAAATATTTTTTTTCAGCAAATTTTTTTTTGCTTCACAGTATCAATTTTTGTTTCTTTCTCAAGCGACAAGGAGACTAATCTTCAAATAGATACTCTTTCACATTCCAAATCTTACTTCATGCCCATTCTTAAATAATACCTTTCTACAATAGAGATGATGGAGAGACTGTAGGCCTACCTTGTTCCTGAAGTTGCTTCTTTCGTTGTGACTTTGGATAAGGTTTATGAAGGACAGCACTGTAATTACTATCAGTACTATATGGACTAGTGGGTCGAGGAGCGCGCTGTCTCCTATGATGATGTCTTTTACCTGACAAAACAAAAACGAGACAATTTGAGACATACATGGACATACATGTACAAGAATTGATAGGTCACTGAGAAATGGGATAAAAATAAAAACTACAATAAACCATAATATATTGCCTACAACATCTTTTTGACTACATGTATGATGATGAAATATCAACGAAAGAAAAAAAAAAACAGCCAACAGGTAAACTTTCTTTAAACAGATGACTACGACAAGACAGAAGAATACAAGGTAAGGGTAAACAAGTGGCACTAAAAATAGATTAACTATATTATAACAAGCAAGCTGTTGGTGATAGAGCTGATTGAACAAGCAGAATAAAATTGCTATTAACGCAAAAATGTGAATGTGGCCGGAGATGGATACAAATTGAATGATACTGGTGAGTGCTGTCAAAACTATGTTAGGTGCTGTGCTGTTTTTTTGGGGTCACTCCCTCCACCCACCTGCTTTTGGGTCAGTCACCGTGGAACCGACCACCGTCAAGCCAGACAACTCTGCTGCCTTAGCGACAGCACTGGCAAAGTCTGCCTCTGTGAGAAATGAGCCGTCACTAGAACAAGCGCTTGATCTGACACTACTACAGCTTGTGTTACTATTATCAGTCACACTGGCCCACGTGGCTGACATTGAGCCTGAAAACGAATGATGAGGGGCAATGAAGCTTTATATGAGAAGAAACAAGTTCAAGCTTTATATGAGAGTAACCATGGTTACCATGCACAAGTAGCTTTTACCGTTCAGAACAACTTCGAAGAATGGAATAATGTGGACAATACACAAGGTGAAGACGATATGGAATTTACTTAGAAAAGAGGTTTATGAGCTGTTAATTCCTCGGGGCTAAACCTGGTTCTAAATAATCACACATGATTTTTCCATTATAATTGTATAAAGAAATCATAATGCAAGGAGGATGGTATACATATTTCATTCCTTAGTTAAATATGAATATATGATTCTATAATAAAATAAAAGTTGGCTAGTAACAGGAAATGTAGTAAAAGAAAATAAGAAACACAGAAGATTAAATCATTCTCACAAAAAGAAAAATGAAAGTTGTAGTTCTAGGCAATACATATAAATTAATTTTCTGATTTTATTGCTCTTTAACCTCTGACCTAAGGGTATTTCACTGAGTTTATTGCCCTTTAACCTCTGACTTAAGGGTATTTCACTGATTTTACTCCAATAATAGCCACACAAACACAATTATAAAATGTGCAGTGTTTTGGTCTGTTGGAAAACTAATGTTCCTCCATTGCTATATAAATATCCATGGAATATACTGGTTTACACCGTTTGAATCAGACCAATATGTCAGAAATATAACTAAGAAATTAGATATTTTTTACTGCTGATTTTAAAGATCTGATAATTTGTTTTTGAAAAGCCCCAGCAATATACAAAGGCTAAAGAAATGTTCACTTTAGTGAGAATTAATATTTCAACTATTATTTGGTTACCTTCAGGAAATCGAAATAAAATAGTTAATACAGTCACAAAATCCCTCAGCAAAATTAGTTTTAAAAAAAAGACAAGTGGAAAATTGAAAATATGTTTTAATTCTTAACCATTTATTAAACTTTTAAAAAAATCATTATTCGTTGTTTCTGAACAATGACATGAAATGATAATCAACGTTTAGGGTTATGCAATGATTAGTTAGGAAGCATGATTGAAAAGCGTATATATTATTAGGTGGGTTAACAAACGTTCACCTAAAGTACACGATTAGTTAGTCACAGCTTTACCAATGCATGTGCACACCTATTCCGTCAAGCAATTAAAGCACCAAGGACCATTGTCTAGAAGCACAAAATAGCAAAACCCAGCACACTCAAGCTACATATATACAGTGGCCACCATTTCTCTATACTGATACATGTATGTTCTTCTGTTAAAATCCATGAATTACAGAATAAATGCACTCTGTTGTCATTGAACATGATGTTATATTGAATGTTACAGTCTCAAATGGTGATAATATTGTTACATCTTCTTTGGATGATATTCGAAAGTTTGGATAGGAGTCAGTAAAGATGGATTTTTATGGATTACAAAAATCTACAAGAATGTGCCTTGTATTGAAAAATAATGTGTATTTGGCTCTTGCACAGAGAGATCCAAATGGACACAATATAATCCAATAACACAGTATGGAGTTTAGGGATTGTTGAAACCAAAAATTTTGACCAATGTTTCATGAAAATCCAATAAAGATTTGTACGTATACCTACATGACAGCAGCTATTGGGGGATGATAGTCTTTCGTGTAAGTAATAATAGTTGTATGGTAGCACCATATAGATTAAGCAGTAATAGTTGTTGCATTACACTAGACCTAAAGGGGCAAAATCAATTCATTATTTAATCAAATTTTGATTTCTTTTCTTATTTTTCTCAATTGGGTGTTTTTATTACACCGAATGATTTTTTGAATTATAACATATTTTATTTGCTGTCCAAAAAGTTACAAACCAGGCTACCAAGTAGCTTCTTCAGATCATTGGGAACATGTTTGTGAAGAAGTTGGCTAACAGAGAAAGATAGTGTAATACAACAACTTGTAATGGGTAGTCTACAACGTACTGTCATACTTATATTAGTACCGATAACAGTACAAGAGAAATGGTAGCTCGACACCATATTGACCACTTTAATATCTAGTTTCATTGAGTGGCGATCTCATGCTATGTTGGTCAAAAGAGAATGGTTTACCTGTGGCGCTCTCTAATTCTCCAGGTACATCGCTGCCAGACTCACCAGTATAATCATGACCTCCCTCTGACATTGGGGACTCAGGGCCTCTGGAATAATGATCAAAATCCACAGTGAGTTGAGGGCCCCCTGAGGTCATTTCCATCCTATTACAACAACAACATACCATATTGACAGATGAACTTATTTTGTTGACAAAATCAAAAATATTAAATATAAATGAGGAATGAACAAAAGATTGTCAGAAACAGAATTATAATTACGAATTTTATAAAGTTGTCTTTCAGGTGCAATAACACAATTAAAATATTGTCTGTTCCATGAAATAGATTAGGCCTATTGCAAAAAAAAAATTGAAAAATAGACTATTATGTATTGAATGTTCATTATAAATTTAATATGAAAACTGGAAATAAATACAAGGAAGGAAGCAGGTAATTCTAGCAATTTTATGATTACCAGACAAAATATGAAAGATTACCATTCAATATTCAGATGATAAAAAAAGAATAAAGTAAAAACATTCAGATAGCAATAATGAAACATACATGAAACTGTAAACAACAAAAATGTACAAACTGAAGACAGAAAACATGGAGAAAATGTACAGGAACAAGATAACAAGGGAGATAACAAAGAACACCAATGATTGGGTAGAGAGACAGGGGTCGGACAAACATACTTCACAATGCACATGGACAAGGAAATGATTGAATAGGGAATGTGGCAATAAGATCATGCCATGTTCAGGTCTAATGCTGTTGAGATCAGTCCTTAAATGTGAAATAAATCGAGTCAGGTTTTGGGTGGAACTTTAATCAAATCAAGAGTAGGCTTAAATAATCGGCCCAATAAGAAAGGTCTTCAACTGAACTTGGGGTAAACAAAGAAAACAGAAACCATTTATTGAAAATGACAATAAACAGAAGTTGGGAAGATAATCATTCACAATGCTTTCTCTCTTGACACTAACAGTGCACAGACTGCACAACAGGGACAACATCAAGCCTACCTAGCTGGTAAACAAGACGCTGAATGGGTGGAATCACCTGCCAGGCTGGGCAGGGACGACTGACAGGCCCTATCCATGAGGGGCCCGTCTTGTGAGCCCAGCAGACTGGAGCACTGTGAGCGGACGGGGGGAGTAGGACCCCTCTCTGGCTCACTCAGGTACCTATAGTCACCATCAGGGAGTCCATACATAGTGCCCCTTGTGGGTGGGGCGGGCCCGATCTGCCCCAAGTCAGTGGGGTAATATGCCGGGTAACCACGATAATCCAGAATAGGTCTTTGAGCTTGAGAATAAATAGCCTCCATGGCTTGTGGAGGTAGGCCTCTCATATCAGCCACCTGACGTAACGGAGTCCTTCGGTCACATTGTAATGTTTTAGGTGAATAAGCTCTAGGGTCATGGAATCCCGGCGAATAAGGCCGGTATTCAGAGTCCGAATAAGACATAGTCCTAGGGTGTATTTGTGACCAGTCTACCATTTGTGGATAAGAGTGTACAGAAGTTTTGGAGAGAGGGGATAGAGGACTGCGATTCACACCCTGCCCACTCCTGGGAGACACACACCTCATTTGGTGGGTGGGAGAATCAGGGGGTGATCCTATTTCACTGGGTGGAGGAGGGTGCTCCGGTGGGGGTGGCAGCAACTCAGCCCAATTCACTGCAGGCTGTTTCAAACTTGACTGCTTCATCCCACGATGCATTTTCCTCCGTACAGGCATTCCATTTTCATCTGCAAATAGAAAGTGTTATTTATTACTGCTTGAATAATGGATCAGTAGAAACTTATTTTTGCCAAGACCTATAAGTTGCTTTTTTCCTTATTCACAGAAATTTTGTTTATTTAATTTACTTTCAAAATCACAACTAAATTATGTTTTTTACAAAGCTATATATGTTTCAAAGTTATACATTATCAGAACAGGATGCATTGGAATGGAGATAGAAGAGATAAAGAGCACCCACCAGTACCTGTGGTGTAGCCACTACTATCACCAGTAGGGCTGTGAAATCCATCATGGCCTTCCCCAGGGTGTTCAGCTACAAAACAATTCAATTAACAATTGTTCAATATTTTTCACATAATAACACTTAAAGTCAGAATTATATTGAATAAAACAGAATGACCTGCTTTTGTTTTTAACAAATTGCTTAATTTCTTAACAAGCAACTATAATGAAAACATCAGAATGAAATGATACTTTAAACATATGAATGACAATACAATGTATACCAAGAAACAAAAGCTATATAGATGAAAACAGGGGGGGTATTAAATGAGATGATCTTCTAAACACCAGGCTACATGCTGACAGTAGAGGATGTCACAAAGCTCATTAACACTTTGGAGCAAATACCTCCAATCATTTATTTATAAATGCAATTTTTTTTCAATGTTGAGAAAAAAACCATTAGCTTTCCTCCACGGAGATTCAAACTCTCGTCCCTGGCTAGCAGGGAGAGGGCTCTAACCGACTGAGCTACATAGGCTCATGCCAGAATGACCATGAAATTCAAACTCTCGTCCCTGGCTAGCAGGGAGAGGGCTCTAACCGACTGAGCTACAGAGGCTCACGCCAGAATGACCATTAATTGTCATCCAGTTAAATGCTGGGAATCTTTCTCTTCAGAAAGCCCTTTAACTATATGACACTCACTGCTAAATAGACATACTCAGTGGGTCATTTCAGTCACATATAGTTTCGTGCAATCACTCCTACTTGCAAGAAGGACATGTTTCATAACGTCTTACCAAAGTTTTATCAAAAAAATTGTGGCTATCTCAACATTAGGAGTAATAATTTATGGCCACACAAAACATTGTTTATGTTATCTTCATGCTACATGTCTTTTTCTTGGACAAAACTAAGCTAAGTACGAACAGGGTCGTTGAAGCACCTGGAGCCTAGGGGTAATGATGTGTTAGTGGATGAGCTAAGAAGTGTTAATATATCTTACCCAGGGAGTATATGGTTGTTATACCTGTGGCTGGCCGACTGTTGTCAGTATTAGAGCCACTGCTATTGATGTCAGGTTTAATGCAGCTGTCACTTGAGCCACTACCCTGGTGTATGTAACCATGGTTTATAGGCCGAAACACACTCTCTCCCTGAAACACATGTTAAATTGTGAGTAAAGTGTTAAAATATATTGTTTGAATACCTTGTAATTCCAACAATATATCAATCAAAACTATTAATGTTTGAATTAAACATTATTAAATTCTTCTTTATTCAAATTTATTTAAAATCTGTGAATCAGTGTTAGATATCTCAATAACATTTTGTCCCAGTGTCCTTTACATAATTGCAAAAAGGAACACTATTTTACAAAACTATACAAAAATAGATAATGAAATGTTTTTTGTTTTTTTTGTTGATTACTTTTGTTTATCTGAATACACAAATCAAAAAACACTTTAAAAATTAATCAGGGACTACTTTTTGCCAGCCAGCCTTAGTGGCCTGATCTGAAATACATGAACTTACAGGTAGAGGTTTTGGATACTGTCCCCCTGTGTTGATTATAGTAGTACTGGCGTATGGAGCCACGGGGATAGGTACAGTGTTTGGCTTGTTATAAAAGGTTTTCATATGAGGTAGGAGACCAGCAGTGTTGTAGACATTTTCCTCTGGACCTTCCTTGTCCAAAAGATTTGTCAAGTCCGGCTGAAGATTACCCATTCCTTAACAAAGAGAAAAATAACTTAATATACTCATATACATAGACACTTCTTCCTCCGCAAGACATTTATAGACAGACAAAAACTTATAAATAAATATTACGTTTACATCATTTTGTGTGCTACAGCAAACAACATTCTTATTGTCTCTTTAATTTCTTCAAATATTAAGAAAATATCCACTATTTCCTATGGCAATATAACATTCATATTATCTCTTAACTACTTCATGTACTTAAGAGATATATCCCCAGACAAAATTTGACAATAAACTAAAAAAAAGCAAACAACATTTTATAATGCTATCATAGTGACATGCTATAACTAAACAATCACTTCTGTTTATAGTAGGCCTACAGTAGTATTAGGGGTAATACAGCCAATTAAATGTATCGTCATAGTTCCAAAGGAAGGCATACTTGACAAGAGATATAAATAGAGGCTTTGCATAAGCCACACAGACCCCTCATAGCGATACGGTCCCAGATACTGGCATCTACTGCTCAGAGGCATGTCAACTTGTAATTACCAATAATGCATAAACTGAGCTAAGATGGTTAAATGACCATAAGGCTGGAGAAATCTTTATAATAGATCAATAATCATGTCAGACTTGTCAAAGATAAGATCTCAGTACCCATTGAACAGTCATTGACCAAGTTCTCTAGGAAATCCAGTTGACCCAAATGTCAAATGAATCTAGGTCTTGTCTGTACTGTCCCCATCACTCATAAATGAATGGAAATGCTCATTGTTTATTAACTCTTCAAGACTTGGAATACATTGAATTGTTAAGAAGTTTTCAGAAATAGTAAATAAATATCTGTTCAATTCTCTTTAACACATATTTTAATTCTAGTAGTGGCTTTGTGTTTACTAATTTATTTCAAATGATGGTTCTCTTGCCACTCGGGCCACTCAACTGGATTGAAACACATTTCTGCTTACCTTGGTAATTTCCATCTTTATTACTGCTGTACCCTCCAGATAAACTGTGGTCATTTCTAAGCAAGAAACAAATAGCATCTATTCATTAAAATCCTGGATTATCAGATTCATAAACTATAACCATATATTGAGAAAAAGATGAAATAATAAGATTAAGAGGATGGTGTTTAAAACCACTCTCAATGCTATTTCACTTTATGGCAGTGTATTACCAAAGAGTTAACGGCAACCAATACTGCACGCTTATGAACGGATATCCATCAATACCTAATAAACAACAATAATTGTTTTTATAACAGCATAAGTGTTGTGTGATAAACAATAACAGAGTTTTTGCCTTAAGTCAGTCACAGCTGAAAACAGTGTCAGTCATGATGGAGCCTGCATTGAATGTTTGTTTTAGTGTCAATGCCAGTGAGGAATTGAATCCAACTTCTTTTTACTCTTAATATATCTAATTTAAATTTATTTAAAGTTTTCTGCTATTTTGATGACACCTTGTTAAGACTGTACTAACCTGATATGCTCCTCTGGTGGCTTATGGACCGGCACTGAAAGGTAAAAACAACATTGATCAAGACACAATACAAACTGTAACCTGATGATCAGTGGAAGTCTGTAATATTCATTTCACTGAATAGACCATAAACTTTTTTATGTAACAATTTATTCATTTTTATATTTTAGTACAAGAAAATTAAATTTAAAATGAAAATTGAGAATGATACCATAATTTTGTAACCATTAAGTACCATCAAGCATTTTAACGCTTTGTTTGATTGGTGTTTTAGTCGTACTCAAGGGTATTTCACTTATATGACGACGTGCCAGCCCAATGGGTGAAGGAAACCACCCTCGACACCACTGACAACAAACAAAGACAAGACGGGACAAATACAGGACAATAACAGGATGCAATACAGACACCACAAACAGATCGACAGCAATAATTGACAATAGCACAACCAAGATGTGAAGTGTTTCCATAATGCTACCTCCAGTGCTAAGTAAAGGCAACCAGAGGGCGACAGCATTACATAGTTCTGGTGTATTTTTACAGCTGTAACTTGCCTGACGGCCACCGCACAATGTATGAAAATCTACTGATAACATTTGCCGGGTTTGTGACAAAGTGGTCTATATGCAATATGTCATGGAGGTTAGATAGAGAGTTTTAATCAAATGTGATATGATGGGATATTCAACCAACACGTTGTTCAGAATACTTAAGTTTCAATTACACTCAAGGATTAATTTTCAAAAGGTTTTGAAATACCCAAGGGTTGATATTAAATTTGTGAGGCATAATTAATTTTTATAATGCAAAAATTTAAATATATTCAAGATGGACATTCAAAAGTTTTTGGTATATTTAATAAATTATGGTGTATAAAATGGTTTATAAATTGAAAGTGTTAATATTTAATATTAAAAGCTATAATTGATTTCTCATTTACGAAATAACACATAAGTATTTGATACATGTGATGTCCAGCAATAAGAATTCTGCATCCCGTTTATCATATATTTGTAATAAAGACTTAAAAAGACTGTAAAACAAATTTATTTAAATCGGGCAAATATTTTCTATGTGTAAAACATGAGCATGTATATGAATAAAACAATACTCACCATTGTACATACTGTTTTGTACGAGCTTCTTTCTACTCTTTCTTTTCCTACACAACCAGATACTGAATATACAGAGTGCCAACCAGAGAGTGCCTCCAATAGTCCCAATTAGCATACCAATAAACCAGGGCTCCTTCATTATACCTACTGCTTCAGGCTCTGGAATATAGAAATCATGAGAATCATTAAACAGTGTGTGAACGTACATTTGTGGGTACATAAATGGGTACTTTGGGGTGCTCTGTGGACATGGCAAACCCACAAAACCATAACAGCACAAGATATTAACATAGTGACGAAAGACAAAATGTTGAAAGTTTAGGCCTACTCAATTCCTGTTGTTTATCGGTGAAGTTTTAGCATCAGAAATCTGCATCTTACTGCAAACAACATAGTTTACAACTCACTTAAGACTTCACACTTTGTAACTAATTCTAAATCCAGGTCCTAAAGAAACACAAGGTGCTTTTTGGTTAAAAGAAGGTCAACAATGTCTTCTATAAAACTATTTTCTCGTAGATTGATCATTTAGTCCACATAAATCCAGTACTTCGTCAAACTTATGGCTGCTATCCAAAACTCCTTTTGCCATTAAAACTTTGCAACTGAAAACAATTTCCAAATGGGAGACAATGAAATTGTAAAATTGGATTGACAACTACAAAACAGATCACTGGAAATTGATTAATAATTCATAACAACCTATCCAATTACAATGTTATCTAATACAGATAATTATTAACTAACATTCCAGAAAATGATATTCAAACTGTCTTGTCGCCAAATATCCCTACAGGACGTTACCAAAATTCTCTCGAGGCACTAGGCAGAGATGACTTGAAGACGACACCCTGATCAAATTTGACAGCAATGAGACTGGTATGGGGCAAACAAGATATTCAATGACCAGTATTGATACTTGGAAAAGTGAGTCACCTGCCATGGGAGAGTCCAATGATAACAAAGGGGCCATGGGTTATTCAATAATCAATAAACAACTAGTAATTAACAAATCCATGATAAAAACAAACTCATCAGATAGAACAAATAAAAGGTAATAAAGAGACAAATGAATTGAACAAGTTTAACGATTTGGTTAACAAAATAAGTATCATTATTTAAATGTTTCTTTAGCTGCCTGCCCCTAAAAGTTCATTGACAAATGAGTTGACTAGGAGCTGTATTTGAATGAAGTGTATAATGACCACAGGCTGTGCCACAAAAGGGTACTCCCTTGGGGTAATGATAGCATCCGGGTATCCATGAGTTTTGTATTTGACTTCCATCTGACTAAAGCTAATATGCACTAATCTCCCTATTGCAGTCAGATTCTCTCCATCCATTGGAATGTCTGTGATCTTAACCTATTTGGAAATGAAAAAGGCTATAAATGCCATAAATATTCACCTAGAAGTTGGGAATATTAGTAGTGCAATAGTCTACTTTGAAATGGTCAAGAAGAAGTTGTACAGAATATATTAAGTTCCTCTGGGCTGGTCAAATAATTATTTAAAAAACAATAACAAAAGAGCAAAATGAAAATATTTTGTTGACATTTTCCCATATTAGTCATTATAAAGTTAAAAGGATGATTTTATTCAGTTTTAGTTAAGTGCGTTTTCACTGTTTCTTTGTTATCTTTTTATTCTCTAGGAGTTGTTCCCAGTATACTTATAAATTTGTGTTTTTTAAATCAAAATTTAATGTGTATTTTCTCCATCCATATTGTGTCCGCTGTGAGATTTATATGTTGTATCCACTGGAAGTTTGATGCGCTTATTATACTGTGTTCATTGTAACCTTTAGATTTTTTAAACTGTGCTTTCTTAGATTTTTGTGTAATACTTTGTTTACTGTGCGTAATGTTTATAATTTGATCACTGTGAGGTGTAGGTGTTTTCATTGGGCTAGCTAACAGTTTGATATGTTTACAATGCATTAACTGGAGTTTAATTTGTTTATATTGTATCAACCAAGTTTGCTGTGTTTATATCATGTTTACAATTGCTAGCAGGTCAGGGACGAATGGATGAATAATCTAATTTCACTTCTTGGAGATTTCATTCTGTTCACATAAAAGAGAAGACAAAGACATTAGGAGGAGATATTCGCACAGGAAACGATCAACCATGTATGGCTCATTATTTAGAAAAGCCTTGGACTGAGGCTAATAAAGATTTGATTACTGCTATGACAGACAATTCCCAGTACCCCCCTAGGGACCTGATTGTGGTAAAATTCCACCTTGAGATGGCGAACGCGTCACTCTGGTCAGACACTCTGTCGCCAACCAGAAACGGTCGAGTCATTCCACAGCATGAGTAACACCTCAATGCTACGTTCCGTTACACACGCCATCGAACAACACTGCAGAAGGCGAGCCTACACTGGAAATGCCTGAACAATCGCTCACTAGCCTCAATCTCCATGGTGACAGGGCTCAATTTGATATGCACATGCGATTATTGCCAAGTCGTGATAACTATCAATACCTCTGTCACTAGAGAGCTACAAACAAGAGTAAAAATCTTCAACTCATCACATATCAGCATCGTACCTTTGGCTCTATTTCTGAATATAAAACTTAATCTTTCTTCATGGAAATAAAATGCTTTCAATTTTACAGAAATTGTGAACACTAACTATATTGTAGAATTTATATCTTAAAGTAGGATCCAACCATGAGTGTTACTCTGTTGTAGATTCATCACCATAAATCTAATACTAACAAAAATAGATTTGAACTAATAGGACAAAGGCACGCAGGTGGACTGAGGTGGTCTTGATAAAAAATATTTTGGTGAAGAGAAGAATGATAAAAGACAGTTGAAAGCGGAAGAGATAAGATCAAGTATCAAACATGTTTCTGGTGTTGTCTGCGAGAGAACTAAGAATTGCGACAAGGTGGCGACTTCAGCGGAAACGTGGGGACTGGGAGAGATAAAGTAGACTAGTCATGCAAGGTTTGTCGACAGCACTAACAATAATAGATGACAATCACAGCTCTATTATACCCCACACACTATAGTTCTCTGAAGGTTTGTTTCCTACTGGCCTTTATATAATACTGTACTGCAAAAGACCAATTCAGCCAGAATAATAAATAGGTATCATCAATTTAACCAGGGGGTAGGCTTGTACCGTTACAAAGAAATTGCCTTTATTTACACTGGATTGAAACAGTCCCAGAGATTAGATTCAAAGTAAATTGTTTTGTGGTTCTAAATGAAGATAAAAAGGCCAACATCAAAACATTTTAAAAATCTTCCCCGACTTGTTTGTTTGTTTGATTAAAATTTAATGCAATACTTAAGGTTACTTCACTTATATGATGGGGTGCAAGCCACATTGGGTGAAGGAGACCACCCTCATCACTACAACATCACAAGGTTACACTGATTTGAATCATGTCATATCAGCAATATTTCAATGAACACTTGAAGTTTGAAAATGATACCAGCGTCTGCGATGCATCTGTGATTTTTCACGATGATTAATAAAGGACCAGAAATCCATATAGATTGTAGTCTTGCTATATGTGATGCAGCTTAATTTGGGTTATTGATGTGATCTGTGTGTCGTGCTGCTCTCAGAGCTAGTCAGGGGCTACATGAAGATGCTTGGATTCTGTGTTTGTGGCGGGTCTGCTCTGTATCTAAAATTGTGCGCCGTGATTAACACAGAACTTGAAATCCATATTCTTTTGTAATGGCTTTTATGCCTTCACAACCGTTTAAACTACATGTAACGCTTTTTATGTATCATGTCAAGAAAACTATTCAAAGCACACCCTTAATATGCTGACTTAAATGTATTGATATATAAACATATACCCTCATTGTATCGTTTAATTAAACTATTGCCTTGTTTTAAATGGCATAGAAAAGACAATATGAGCAGCACGTATGTCATGACAACCATTTGAAGTACACCCGTAATATGATGAATTAAATGTATTGACAACCATTTAAACTTATACCCTCGTTGTACATACATACATATTTTCATTTCACTCCATTCTGTTGAATGATTAGCTCCATACACCCTCATTATGCCTTTCTATGTATTGACAGCCACTAAACTATAGCCTTGTTTTAAATGGCATAGAAAAGACTGGAGAAGAATGTACATGTATGTCACGACAAACAGTCTTTGTATTTCTTATAAATCATAACGGCCATTTGAAGTACATGTATAAGCTTGTTAGGACTACTTTGTTATGACGACCATTGAAAGCTACACTCACTCCTATTACAGATTCTCATCGTATGTCAGCACATAAAGTCCATTTCCTGCCAAGGTTGGTTTTCTTAATTTATGAATAAAGAAACTCTTGAGAAATGAGTTCTCTGTAATTAAATTTTCACTTCGAACCCCACCTCTTTATCAACCCCAAAGTAGCCAAAATTAAATTAGAGGACAGAGTTCAATAGAGAAGTAAAGTTTCAAATCCATGATGTCTGCCATTTATAAGCCCAATCTATATGAAGCAGCTAAGAGGTATGACTAATAGACCAAATCAATAATTAGGTCTCTGTCTAGCCAATCACACAGTTTAGGACTTGAGTTTTCTACCAGATTTTTTAATGAAATTCCCATGCCTCCACAAAGACCTTTAATTGACCCATAAAAAACAACAAATACAGTTGTTTTAAACAAAGGGCCAACCACAGTGCTCTAAATTGGTACGGGTCCATAGTTTTTTTCACAGTTTGAGTTAGCCTATGATTGGATTTGCCTCCTGAAAACGGTTTGTTTGATTGGGGTTTCCAACTCAAGGGTATTTCACTTATATGACGACAGATTGTCCACTACACACCCTTCCTTACCTAATTACAGTGGAAAACCGAGAGGAAACTTCATAAAAACCACCCCGTGTGACTCACTCATATACCTGAGGGTCGACAGACGGACTCGTTCCCGTGAACAGTCCATCGAAGTAGGATAAGTAAGGGCTCAAGCTTACCACTAAGCCATGGCCTTGGGCTCTCAAAACGGTAAAGAAAAATCTATTTGCCTTTTTACCTATACTAAGTATACAATTAAGACCAGGTATTCCAATAATCACTTCCAAGTGAAGAAACAAAGGGTCAACTAAATAAACATTACATCTTTTATTTTAGTGATAAACACCAGACTACTCCTCCAACCTGCCGAGCAGAAGATTGATTGGTCGGTGTTCAATACTGTGCTTAAAAGTGTTCCACTTACATTTAGATGATGAAGGTAAACGCTAATACAACAATAACATGTGAAGTGTTTTCATTTGTTCGAAACTAAATGCTGCTCCAATGCTAAGATTGAATGATTGATTGGTTGGTGTTTTACATCATGCTCATAAGTATTACACCAATAATACAATGGTGTATTCCAACAGTGATTGACACTAGCACAACCATAAAATGTGAAGTGTTTTGCTTTCTTTGAAAGCTTATCTTCCTCAAGTGCCAAGTGACGCCAGCAATGCTATCCTCCAAACAGACTACTCTTAGCCAGAGGGTTCCCGTATAGCATACCTGTGTTTGGGATATACATGTACTGCTAATTGCTACAGGGAAGCAAGTAGTAGGTTGTGGAGTTTTCTCAGGTAAAATCGATTTTATTTTATTTTATTAAGACATTATCCTAAAATAATGAAAATATTATTAGTTATTTTCTGCACAACATATCAATTGTTTTCACAGATATTAGTGTTGAACAGTTAGACTGAAAGTGCTTTGGAACTAAGTGTGATGTAATCATATGATACTGACTATATGTAAGTAACATGTATGATTGGATGGTTGGTTGGTGTGATACTGACTATATGTAAGTAACATGTATGATTGGATGGTTGGTTGGTGTGAAACTCCATGCTCCAGGAAATTCCCCCTAACTGAAGGAAGTGCACATGCACAGTTATATCCAATCGTATTCTTGCGAGAGTTTCTATAGTGGACGAGACTAAGACAACTCTCGTATGCCATGCCAGGCCATCGCGCATTTATTTCCGCCAATATTTGGGGAGACGTTAGCCACAGGTCAGCAAATAAAAAAAAGTGCAAAACAAGATGGCCCCGGTGTAACTTAGAGTCAATGTCTCGACATAGGAAGTAGAATCGATTCTATTTTAGAATGAGTTATATCTACACTCATAGAACCATAACAAATACATGCACTTGCATTGTGGTACAAGTAATTTCCAATACAGCAAAAACACTTCACATTTTAGGGTTGTATTAGTATAGTAACTGACTATCAGAGTGGGCTCCCTTTAATAAATACCCTTAAGCACTGCATTAAACACCAATCAATCAAATGATTCATTACATTAAATAAATCTAACTAAAACAAATGCGATCAATACAATTACAAAGTGTTAGCCTTTTCCTCAGATCTGATTAAGTAAAGAAGATTGTAAAGATGAACTAACCTGCTCTAAAAACTTTACTTGGAACTCCAAGCCCAATCTTTGTAAAGGCGGCCATTTTGACACTGTAATGTACTCCAGGGTGTAGGTTATCAATGTCCACTTGGAAAGTGGTAGCATTCGTGGTAATATTACGATCAAAGCGACTCTCATTTCCATACAAAGAGACCTGAAACAAACATAAACAGCAAATGTACTGATTTATTAAGATATTGGAGTATTTTAAAATTCATTATTATAAATTTTCTTGGCAAGCTTTTGTTTGTTATGTTAAACAGTAGGGTTACGAAGTCAAGGGTTTCAAATATTTTTGTGAAAAAAAACGCCAACAAATTATAATAAATGTTGTTAATGTATTTTTGGAGATTCATAATCTTGACACATGAAATTAGCAGAAATATGGAGGTTTTTCTGCAGGTAATTTTGAACTCAATACCTTATTGTTCCATGTTTTACGTCCTCGGATTGTCTCGTGCCTTATTATGTTATGTTGTACCTTATTATGTTATGTTGTACCTTATTATGTTATGTTGTATGTTATGTTGTACCTTATTATGTTATGTTGTACCTTATTATGTTATGTTGTACCTTATTATGTTATGTTGTACCTTATTATGTTATGTTGCCAGTGATGCTGAGTGATTAACAACATCAACGCCGTTCAGAGCAATGTAGGCCTATTCGATGTTGTTTGTTTGATTAGGGTTTAACGCTGTAAGGTTATTTTACTCACATGACTGCATGCCAGCCCATTGGGTGAAGGAAACCACCCTCTGACACCACTGGCAAGAAACAAAAACATCACAGGACAGATACAGGACACTCACAGGATAATACAGACATCACAAACATATCATCCTCCTGTTCATCTTTAGCTCAGAAAGTGTATTTGATGCAGTAAAGTATCCAACGACAAAAAGCTGCTGTGATCTTAACTGTGTCCAGTTCCTCTGCTTGATTGAATAATGCAAATAAATAAGATATTTAAATAAATTCTTCCACAATATAGACTTACCAGGTAGCCAGTGATGATGCCGTTCTGGTGTTCTCTTAAAGGTGGCGACCATCGACAGTGGATTTTTGTGTCCCCATCTTTGTGGACTAAGATATTTCTTGGAGCAGCTGATGGGGCTGAAATATCAAATAACAAAACATTTTAAAAAAATATTCTGATTAAATCAAATTATCCTATTAAACTGAAAAGTATGCTAACACTGAGGAGTTGGGAGTTAAAGTTGAACCATATGAAGATTTACCGGGTCACAAAGTTGTCTCCCTTGGTTCACCCAGTCACACACTGTGCAGCTCACACATTCTATGGCCAAGTGTTAAAACTTGAAAGCCTGTGGTTACTTTCATAAATTACAACGGCTCATTTTTATCCAAACTGCAAAACTTGTGAAAAATCACGCTGTTGAAATACACGAAACACTATGAGATTGTCACATCTTAGTAATACACAAAAAACAAACTTTGGACCCAATTACATTGGAAATACGTGTACCATCCCACCTCAGTACGGACTCTTTTTTTCAATGAAATGTTTCTTGACACTTACACAAAAAAAAAACTTCATTTTCTAAAACAGTTTTATGTCTCATACTTACTTCCTTCATAGGTCTGTACCCTAATTGGTTCACTGAAGCGAGATATCGTCGGCCCAGCAAATGCTTGGATGCGGATTTCATACCACGCATAACTCTTCAGGTGCTGAAGGACGTGGAAATTAACAGAAGGATTGTCCACTTTGTCTACCATAGTTTTACCATACTCTGGTAGGTTAGGGTTAATTACATAGGTGTATCTAATGTTAAAACCCTGGATAACATCATGGCCTTTTACAACCTGCAAAATGGAAAATGTATACATGACTAGGGAGAAAAATAAATTTGAACATGATGATCTGAATCAAAATGGGAGTTTGATGATTAGAATTCTTCTGTTAACTAATACTGTAGAATGACACAGCTTGAAAAGACAATGTTGACCATGTTATTATTCGTTTGTCACTCAACCCAGGTGCAGTGCTACTTTAACATTGCATAGGAATTGATCAGGCAACAATACATGTAACCCAACTTAGTGTCCTAGTTCATTAAACATATAATTGATTCCTATAAACATAGGTGATCTTCTTATCAGCTTTGTCAAATTTTATTTAAACATATTTAACTTGTGAGGAAAAAAATACAAAGAATTAATATTTTTTTAAAGCAATTTTTATGGTAACATGCGTGTATATATCATCAAATTATTCAGACCTTCTTAGTTCTTGGATATTAAAAATGAACCATAACACCAGATTAAATAATAGAGGATTAGGGATAGACCTTCAACATGGGGTGACATCATCTAATAGCGGATTATATTTAATAGAGCTTCGAGCAACCAGCCCCAGTACTACAGCATTATAAATTAAGTTTATATTATGAATTTATGTATTTGAAACTAAGCGAACCAATCTGTTCAACTACTTACCCTCCATTGTATCTCAATCTCGGATGAATTCTTTGGATCGGCTTTAGTAACCTCCACCACTGTGCCACTCAGTCTCTTCTCTAATTCAGATTTACTCATCCCTTTAATGTTAGGTTTGGCTGCCATTCGAGTGTGGTCATAACCCTGGCGCGAGTCTGCAAACAAGAGGGTTCAACTTTAGACCAAGTTCCAGAAAGGGAGAAAAATAGCATGATTCTGATCTCCACAAAACAATAGCCACAAATGTTGGGACTAATAAGGGTTATGGACAGTTAGAATTTCTAACTAAAACTTTTATTAAGGCTATCTCATTATGACAATTGTAGCTTACCTTTGGTTCGAATCTTATTGGAAGGTTGTGAAGGTGGACTTGTGCCGTGAGAATTGATGGCCCTCACTACAAATATATAGCTGGTGTCCGGTCTCAGGTGACGAACAATGAAATTATCTCTAGGAATCATCCCAGGTATAACCACCCAACCCTACACAAGGAAAACATAAATGTGTCATAAAGATAAAAACTTAATAATAATATTTAAATATTCTTAGAGCTGCAGAATATTATTGCAAACAAATACATGTATATGTAGCCAGCTGCAGTACACTGTTAGAAAGCAGAATACATAGCACAGACAGATCAAAATTAATTTAATTTAGCAAGTGTTTTTATAAATATACGAAGTCTGATAGACTTTTCAACACAAAAAACGAATTCAGAACACAAATTTGTACAAGTAATTTAGAATTACACCTGTCCCCCGCTATAACACGCGAGTCGGGGGACAAAAAAACGGACCGCGCTATATGCAAACGTGTAGGTAAGCCTAGACTATGTATAGGCCTATGTCCAGTCAGAGTAGTGTGTGTACTGTAACATGCAGCAATGGGTTGCAGCCTATTTTTTATCATCATATTTTACACCAATAATAAATTTTTTAAGAAATTATTTAATGTTTATTACTTTAAATTATTTATATGAAATTAAAAACAACGCATTTTCAATGAATGCACAAGTTGAAGGCCTACTGTTACTACATGCGTACGAGGACAACTTTCAAGATGGCGGCTGTCTGCATTTTCTTTTCACTGTGTACTTTATTGTTCACACTCAATTCTTAAAAGTGCATCTATACTTTAAAATTGCACCATAATTTATTTTAGAATAGCATTGGCACTCGAATTTGTTTATATGAGGTCTCCTAGACACAGACTACATTTGGTTACACGCTTTGACAAAAGCCGTAAAACAGCTGACTGGTGTGAAAAAAGCCAACATTACATATTTGTACATGTAGGATAAGGAGTGTCTTTTCGAACACCGCTTGACGATTATTTTAAAAAATAAATGATTTAATTGACATACAGATTAAGGAAGCTCTTAATTTAAATGCAGAACGATTGTAAGTTATAAATTCGGGAGAATGAAGTTAAGTTGCATGCATCTTCTGCACGCTAAACGGACCGGTCGGATTTCTATGTGAATTTTCTGCGTGTTCATTTCATAAAAACGAAAACACAATTATAAGTCCTTCCTTTTTGCTATAAACATGTTTTATTTAGTTTCAATAACGGACTCTTTAACTGCCCAGAGCAGTCCAGCTTTTAGGCAGCCCAGCTGACTGTGTTTACAAGCGCCTGCCGATAAGCATACTGATAACTGGAAATTGTTACGTGAAGTAACTGTTTATACATGGCATTAAGAAGGCAGATAATTACTAGAAAACACAAATATGTGCATGTCTACCGATTCTAGAAAAGAGGATCGGACCTGTCAACGAATATAACCTGTAAACATATTAAAGGCCGAATGCAACAACAACAACACACCTAGTGAGAAAAAAATTGGGGGACACGATCACGTGAAATTGAGGCACCTTGTAGCGGGGGAAAGGTGTAGTACAACAGTTTTTCATGATGTTTATGTGAATTTTGTTATAAAAACCTATCTAATACACTGTACCTCTCCAGTTTCTGGGGTGAAGTATTCTATTCTGAAACCCTTGATGGGAGATGACCCTTCACGACTACTTCTCCTCCAGGCCAGATGTACTGTACGCTCGGTCTCATCACGCACAGATACCTTTGTCGGGGCGCTTGGGAATGCTCCAGGAACAGGCTGTCGTTTAAATAAGACAGTGGGGTTGGATGGAGCTGTAAATATAAAAGTTCATTATTATTGTGTGATTCAAAATTAACAAAAATAATTAAGGAACTGCCTAGCTTTTTCTAGTTGGACAGTGATACAGGGGAGACAATTGGAAATTCTGAAACTTGACATCAGTGTTCAGAAAAAATTTATATTATATAAGAAGTCTTTGTTTCAAGAAGATAAATGCTCACCCTCTACCACCAATGCTGCTCTCTGGATTGCTTCCCCGGTTTCGCTCATAGCTTTACACATGTACATCCCAGAGTCAGGCCTTCGAACATCTACACACAAAAAATACACATTAATATGCGACTCATCATTTTAAAATTTTTTAAGTATTTAAGTTGTCACTATAAAATATGATTTTTTTATGAAATTTGAAGCTCATCATTGCTTGAAGTGATGAAAACATCAGATTTTATATCAACTGTGTAATAATTCTTCCTTTGGTTGGTTAACTATATAGCTAGATTTAGAACACAGGAACAGCTTTTTTGTATTTGTTGTAATTGCAGAGAGACTACATGTAAGTCTATCCTCAATAAGAACTCCTACCCATGTCCTATGGATATAGGGTGGGCCCAACACTGTGCATGCTTCATGTAAGCTATTGGGGGTGCCAATATAATTTTAGCTTAATTCTGTTGATGTAGACAGTAATAAACTCTTTTCAAGAATAGTTTTATACCGTACCTGATATTTGTAATGAGCCCGAGTCGAGAACAGCAATCCGTGGATCACCTGATGAGATTGGTCGATTGTTTCTGTACCAGCGTATGACTGGCTCAGGATCTCCTGTAGCCTGGCAGGGCAGGAGGGCCACACTCTGCACTGGAATCGTCTGGTTAAGAGGTCCGTATTGAATGAGGGGTGGTGGGCGAGGATCATGATCTGGAATAGGAACCGCGGAGTCTGCTGAAACGGAACGTCCACGATGGACAAAGGGAAAAAAGCAATATAAATAAGCAGGCAGCATGCGAGGGTGCTGGTGTGAGCACTAAGAACAAACAGCCAAGTCATTCTATCAAATCATAAAATATAACCACCACATCTAAGAACTGGGGCACTGTTGTATTGATGGAAGGGGGATTAAGGGCGCTCCAATGAAGGGTATTTTCAGGGTGGATGGACTGACATAATGGGGCATAGGGATATAATGGATAAAACAAATAATACACAACAAAATAGGTACTAATACATCTTCAAATATGTCAAATAATAAAATAAAAGCTGTCATTCCAATCAATTTCCCTCAAAATGTTTTATTTATTATTCTAAAAAGTTCAGATAAAAATATAATGCACTTTACACTTTTGCTTTTTGTTGTGGTTGCAAATATTGGCATTTCAAGCATTTTCTTATGTCTAATCAAAAATAAGTGGCACTCAAGTAACAGTTGATTAACTGCCTTCATGCCAGAATTTGTTGGCCATGCAAAACTTTTTTTACAGAAACCCCCTATGAAATTATAATTTCGACATATCATTAATCTAGTATCTATACTATAAAATAATTTCATTAAAAAATAGCATATCCGAGTTACATGCTTAAAATATATAAAAAAAAATTGATAAAATACCATCATGATAACTGTATTGATTTAACAAAATCACTTCCTAACATTGGTACATTACCATACACTGCAAGCAAACAGTGCCACAGTATTTCCATATATGGTTCATTTGCCAAAAAATCATCTGCAGGTCCCTTTAGTCTGTATATAATTATTCCATATATAGTTGTCAAAGTAAGCAACAATATTTTTATAAAGTGTTATCCAATTATAGCTATATCTGATTTTCTGCTAGGATACATCTACAAAATTCTTAAAGTAACCAACCCAATAAGTTTTAAAGCCGAGAAGGATTTTGGAATGGAGAATGGGGAATTCAAATTTTTCCAAAAATCATGTAAAATAGTACACAAAAAAAGTGGCTTGATTTTATTTTAGACTTATGCCCTCTAAAAGGTTTGAGAGAACAGCTCACCTCTGACATCTATTTTGACTGTAGCCACAGTACTGCCGGCCACACTTATAGCTTGACACTGGTAGACCCCAGCATCATCGTGTTGTACATTCTCTATACGGAATGTACCCCCTTCGCTGACAGAGAAACGGCCATGGTCCTGCTTAGGAAACATCAGGTCCTGAAACAGAGAAATAGAAACACTGTCATATCTGAGAAGTCAAAGACAATCATTTAAGATTGTAATGTTTACATCTATTCAAATGCTTTGCCTAAAACACAATTTAAAACAGAGAAAAAATTCACTCATTTTACATGTAAATTTACCAAGTTTGTGTTGAACGGTCTGTAGTGCACTTAAGATGTAAAAGAAATAAGTCAAAATCGGGATAAATCCCATCATTGATGGTTCACAATTTATATGGTGATTCAGGAGATTATTTCTCAAATCTGTTTTTATGTCATTGGGAAACATCCTTATCTATCTTACAATAATCTTTTTCTCTGTTTTGATCATTTATTTGGTAATTGTTAATATTCCAATGTGAATAGTGTATAAATTTGATTGTTACCTGGCCTGTACCACGGCTCCAGAATATAGCAGGTGGTGGGCTGCCAGTCACCTGGCAATCTAATGTTAAGGTACGGCCCACTCCCACAACCTTGTCTGTAGGCTGCACCACAAAAGCTGGGTGTGCTGAAAACCAATACAAAAGAACTTTGATTTAAAACAAAATCGACTAGTTTCATCAGATTAGCAACCCATGTGATATTATTTTAAAAAAAATCAACTGGCAAACTCTGAATCAGAAGATGTGAACTTGAAATGAAATCCGTATATATCATGATCAAAAATGAATATAATATTGACAAAAGTTTGGCAATCTGTCCAGTGGATGGAGCATGCTATATGGTGTGACATGATAAACACACTGTGAGGTTATCACTTGTGACATGAACCTGTATTATGTCACAGTGACACTCAATTCCTAAGAGCACATAGCCCTGTTTTAAAATCAATAAGGCGCTTCTGTATTAGTTTTGCACACAACTAAGGATAGATGTCATTGGTTATATACACTGTACACGCAACTATATTCACTGAACAACAACATCCAGCAGATATCCATGAATAACTTGCTCCAGTTTCTCGGTTCTGAATTATTTTTTTCTTTTAAAAGGCCTGGTGGCTGAGTGGCCTAGGTGGCCGGCATTTACTTTCGGCGAATTGATGCCTGACTCCGAGTGTCATGGGTTCCGTTCCAGGACAAGTTTCAACATGCAAAATTTTCTGAACTAGAATCTGTTCAAACTAAGAAAATGTTATCCCAAAATAACAAAATACAGTTTCTGTGTAGTTTATTAGGAAAGGATGGAGAGATATTAATGAGATCTTACATTGAACATTGAGTCGAGCCACAGCCTCTGTGGAGCCCACTGTATTTTCAGCCTGACATATGTACAAGCCTCCATCAGACACCTGGGCCTTCTGTATAAACAGACTCTTGTCTTCAAGAAAACGAGCCCTGAAAAAACAATACAATGTTTTATAATATATTATTATAATGTACTGAATTCAAAAAAAGAAGAGTAATGAAACAATATATTTTTTAAAATCAATTTTATTTAGTCGTTGTATGTAATAATTTAAGTCCATCACTTACAGATAGTTTATTAAGAACCCCTTTTATGACAAAATTATTGTAATGATGGTGGTATTTTTGCTATCTTATGTCTTTGAATCCATCACAATGCAAAATAAATTATTTCCATATTGCACCAATTCTGATATTCCAGCACATATTTAAAGGAGAGTAACTGACTTTCCCACTGAAAACACTTCAATTCTGTATTCTTATTAAAAAATATGATATGATAAATAAACCATCACTTGAAGCAATACTTGGGCTATAGTAATATCACATGTGCCAGAACTCCGATTTGGAATAATGGGTAAGGGGATAGGTGATGACCAGTTTGGCCCCTCTAGACAAGAGAAACCTTTTTAACGACAGCAATGGATTACTTCCACAAGCAGTTCTTAACTGTTATGATTGCAAATTTGAATCTTGTTTATACACTGCTCTAAACATTTACTTCCATAAGCCAGTCATGGTTCTGCTGGGGGTGTAGTCAATGGACATCAATATCACAGGTTGGAGTAAGTCCTTTGATGTTAAGTATGATCTTAGGAAGTATTTGGGTGATATGGAGGGCTTCTTGTATGTGATTTCTGATTGGGTTACTGCACATTTACAGTAATGCAGTCATCATAGAAGTGAAATAACTGTTTTAACATAAAACTAGCTAAATACCTCCATCAGCAAAACAACAATGCTATCGGTACATGTATATACCATTCACTAGTTATCTGCCCTTTCTCTTCCCAGTCTGAAATAACTATTTTAACATCAAACTAGCTAAATGCCTCCATCAGTAAGGCAACAATAGTGTGGGTATTTATACCTTTCACTAGCTTTCTGCACTTTCTCTTCCCAGTCTGAAATAACTAGCCTATTTCAACATCAAACTAGCTAAATGCCTCCATCAGTAAAACAACAATAGTATGGGTATTTATACCTTTCACTAGTTATCTGCCCCTCCTCTTTCCTCCAGTTAATCCTCGGTTCAGGATCGCCAGTGGCTTTACATTTGATCAACACATCACTGTTCTCATCAACAGTCACATCTTCTGGGGTTTGTATTATCTTTGGTCGCTCTGAAGAGAAAATTTTATCGAGTTAAACAATAAGAACACTTTCAATCATATTGAAACATATGGTAAATTACATGTGTGTATGGTCACAGTATGGTTACAGCAACAAATGTTAACAGGCTTTATTTCATTGTTGTAGTTGTTGTCTATACAAAGACACAAACAGGTGAACAAACTCTAAACATACTTCCATTGGTGGGTAAAAATTGATCAATAAAAGTTGTTACATAAAATAATTTTTTATTATATCATTTGTAGTGAAATAAAATTTCAGGTTAAATTACATGTGAACCATGAAAAAATAAAGCCAAATCATGACAGATGAGATTTAGTTCTGCATTTTGTAAACAACAAATTGAAGTCTCCATTAAGCAAGTCTTATCAGAGAGGAGAAATATTTGCTATGTTTTGTAGCCGTGCTGTATCTGTAGAAGGAGGCTTTCAGCATTTAGGAACGCCTAGACAAGATGACAGCGCGATCTTAGACTAAGCCATGGCAGACATCTAAATATAATCTATCAGCATCTTGTCAATCTTAAAGTGACTTTGCCAGTAAAAATCCACTTGGCTACGAATCTTTCATAATCTTTGTGACAGCTGCCAGCAATAAGAAACTGTTTTCCTCTAACGCACTATTCTATTACTCATTCCATAGCATAAAAAATCAGGACAAAAATACAATATACTGAACAAACAGCTGATTGTCTACTGAGATACTGTCATCAGTAAGAAGATTTGTTTCAAGAAAAAACAGATTTGTTTCAACAGAAAGCAAGATTGATTTCAAGTATATTAATAACAATTTCAAAAGAATTTAAAACAGCTGCTAACTTTTTTACGTAATATTTGAGCTGGTTATGTCCTGGGCATTATAAAGTTGACCTAATTCTACAACTATAAAACCTGTCTATATGTTTATATGTTGTTTTTTTTGTACCCTAGGTTAACGTTTCAGGATCAAAGAAGTGCAATATAATTGGATATATACTTAGACCAACAAAACACAGACCATATATACAGGGACCCAAATGAAAAATAAAACGTATGTATAAGATATCTTACCTAACACGGATAACTTGACCGCCGGAGCCTCTTTCTGACCACCAGTGTTATATGCCACACAGGTGTACAGTCCGGAGTCAGATTTCTGAGTTTGAGCAAACAGAAGGTCGCCTGATTCAGAGATTGCTACTCGACTACTCTGTGTAAGTGTTTCCCCTTCCTTCAACCAGCGTATACGAGGCTCAGGTTCACCTTTGGGAGGTCGACATCGTAATGTAGCTTTTTCATTCACTGCCACAATCGTATTTTGTGGTGTTTCTCTGAAGTCATCCCGCAAAACTGAAAATATGAAAAAATGAACAATAAGACAATATCGGACATCCATAAGTGTTGAACTTTAAGTGGTATTGTTGATGCTTGCAAAAGCTGGAATTCGTGGATGATGGAAGTCTGCCTTTTGAGAAGGTTTAGTAATGGACTCTTCAGGAGCAATGTGAGAGGTAATGGTCTCTCCAACAATGGAGCAAACTGTCATTTGATGATTTGGAGGTCTTTGACAGCGGAACAAATCGGCTTTATGCTGTCATTCAGCTGCGTGAGCACCAGGGCAACAGGACCTTCCATCAACCACCCGAGCTCATAACAAATAAGAAGCCAATGCAGAAAGTACTAATTTATTTGTCATTGGTATAAATACAATACTCCATGCACATATCCTCTCAATCAACATAATTTTAACAATTCATCAAGGTGTAGTGAATGGAACAGCACTTTTTCAGTACAAAGGCAGAATGTCATTATGAAAACAGAAATGGGGAAGAAAGAGGAAGAAAAAAAATGTTTATCTCTGTACTCCAAATGCATTCATAACTACTCAGTTATTTTAATTGTTTGAGGGAGAAAATATAGCGGTCAGTTAAGTAGCTGATAAGGCCTGTTAACCAATCTTCATTTCCAAATTTTCAGGAAATAACAATTTTGTTAAAACTAATAAAATAACAAAATACGACTCGATCCTAAATGGATTCAGTGCCAGGTCAACTGTTCCACTAGAAGACTCTCCACAAACAGTGTGTCTTGAGACTGACGGTTCAATGACTAGTGTCTTTTAGTCTCTCCAGGATGACTCACATGAAAGCCACGAGAATTGTAATGTAAAAGAACAGAAAAACAACCACAAATTGTCATCAAGCAAGAATTACTACAAAAACATGGCTGGACATTGACATCCAAAACACATCTTGTCAGCAGTGATGCAGACAGCACTGCTGTGACTGTCTATGGTAAGCGAGAAAACTGTAAAACCGTTCATTCACTTCAAAAAAGCCAAATCAACACGAGCCAAATAAAAAAAAACGGTGGAAAAAACCGGCTGCAATGAAGCAGCATAGCAAGCTCTTTCAATCAAAATAAATAGAAAGCAATATAAATAGGGATGCAAGGAGGGTATTTTCTTAACTCTGCTCCAACGAGTTGAGCAAGCGATAATGGAACAGCATTTTGCATCAAATAAACATGTAACAAAAAATTGTTTCTTTCTGAACAGGTTCTTGCGGAATGTAACATTTCACATCAAAGTCTACGATTCCTGAAAAAACACAAAGCTTGTTACATAAAAAAATTCTGGATATGTCAACGTACAATGTATTTTATATAAAAAATTGATGAATTAATTGTCAAGGTTTTTCAGTAAGGATTCTGTTGACTGGCAGTTCATTACACTCACCTTACATTAAACTTACAATGTCACATGCATCATTTTTATTTAATATTAATTATGTGATAAATGGACAGATTCAATGTCCTGTTTACTGTTAATAATTTACACTCGGTGCTCAAGTCCGGTTTGTTTGCGAACAAGACCAAGTACATGTAGTCCTGGGATATGTGGATGTCAGGTGTGTGCCTCAGAGACGATGCGATGCCTGCACTAGTGTATATTCAATGGTAATGTATTGACGTGAGATGTGAGATCATGGCAATGCAATACAGACACGCAAGACGTGACTTAATCAATGTCACATCATCAGCTCTCTTTCTAAGAATCAATGCTTTCAAACAACAAAACGAGGGACACTTCACAGCCAAGGCATGGAAGGACCATTTCAGCAGCTGTTGCCTCGTTTAAACACAGACAGACACAGGAACTATTGTCAGCCACAGCATAAAAGAGTATATACTGTATATTGTACATAACTTCCGAAACAAAAATCATTTCCTATATAATTCATGAGAACAATGCGAAAAGGAAAATCAAAGAGATCAGTCATGTCGAGTCACTGCGTTATATAATAATGGCCAGAATATATTCAATTTATGTGGTGTACATGTAAATATATACATGGCAAGTGTAGCTGTAAACTGTACTTTAGGTATTACAGTGTTCACTAATGAAAAGTGTTGTCATTTATAGGCGGAAAATAGTATAATATTTAAAACCAACAATTGGAGTTGAAAGCGAAGCTATCCCTGGCATTTCTGGATATCAGTGCCGCTTCTTTTCATCCCATCTAGCTTATACAGCCTACTGCCTTACATGTAGGCTTACTTGCAGAGTTATGTTTTCCTTTAGAATAGGAGTTCCTAAGATATAAAACTGTTCAACCTATTAAAAAAACTGATTCATAGCAATAAGACAACAGACAAGTAAATCTATTTTAAAAAAAAACACACAAACAATAACTTGGCTCACTCTTTTTCTTGCATATATTTTTTTATTGTAGTAAAGAAAATTTAGCTTGTTTCCTCCAAGATTTGAACTATGTGATGTATATTGGACGATTTCCCTTTATCCCTTACACTTCAATTTGGGCCAGATTATTTCAATAAAGGCAAGTCTATACTGATTTTTAATGATACATGTATCTCCGACTAGCATACATGTACATTTGAATGCATGTATGTACTAACTTATTTTTTTTCTAATTTCAACATTAAAAACTTCAATTCTTAACTAATTGGTTGCAAACAGAATTTATTGATAAAACCATAATTTTAGAAAACACTGTCAATTGAAAATAAAAGACCCCAAATAAGGAATATTTTTGTCATATTAATACTGGACTGCACTACTTGAAAGAATAATTTTTCGGAGTAAATTAATGCAATATTTAAAATCCAATCTTTAACGGAAGGAAATAAAAATCCTTAAGAACAAAAAATTAAGAAATAGATTTCCTAAGCGAAATATTTACTACACATTAGTTTGAAAATCCTCACTTTTTCACCGTTCAGTTAATCCCATCTCGTTTTAGAACAACTAAAAGGCCGCCAATGGCTAGGATTTGTTTAAGTCTGTGATATTTGAAGCTCTTTATGAAAATCCTATTTCAAAAGATGAAAGATCAAGGTAAGAAATCCCAGTGAACTGAAGCCAATCCCGAGTTCCGTGGCGCCTATAAGCTTTGACAGATTTTTAAAAAAAAACTGTTAAGACACCCGTTCAATTATGTGCATTGGAATTTTGCCAAGTTTTCATTTTTTTTAAGACATGTTTGCTCCAACTGTGATCATTAAATCAGCAGCCAATGTAGACATTACCCGTAAAAACAGAAAGTTTACATGATGGCTACATTATATGTTATACATTTTGTGATATATCATATTTTAGGTAAGAAAGCTTTTTAGACCTGGGTTTAATACTAGAAATACAGGTGGCATGGATATTGAAGTTTATGAGTAGAACAATTAAAACCATCGCATAAATTAACTTGAAATTTGAGCAACATAACATGTTAAAAGAGGTGAAAAAAATTGAAATACTCTTCACCTGAAAGAGCATATTTAGTTAAATAAATGTTTTTTATTCGATTCAAAGTTTTCCACTGAAAGTCACATAAATTAGGATAGGATATGTTGGACTTAGGAAAACCCTCTGGCAGACAGACCTTCAATGTTATGTGTTAAAAGACCCTAAATGGGAACATAGAATTCAAAATGGCAGTATGACTGACTGGTGTTCAATTGAACACGTCTACCGCAAGTGATTGGGAATTTAAAACTACAGGAAGACAGAGAGAGAGTAAATACCAGTGGAAGGTCATACTATGGGTTCGATTCCCGGACGGGTTTCAACCTGCAAAATTTTCTGAACTGGAATCCGTTCAAACTAAGAAAGTGTTATCCCAAAATAACGAAGATACTGATAGTCACTATGCGTTCCTGTCTATTTTCATATCTTCCAGAGTACATGTTAGACGGACAGACAAGTTAGTTCATGACGCGAAGTTTCATCCCATAGAGGAATATATGAACGTGGTTGAAGAGTATTACAATGAACGTGAACTAAGGGAGAAAATAGACAAGAGACGAATTTTCCTGGCGACTGATGAACCTAGCGTAGTAAAGAGAGTCCGGCAAATGTACGTCAAATCTAAACCGCACTGTAACATGTCTGTGACTGGCCTTAACGATAGTAACATTTAGACTACAGATACTCTGCGTTGTTTACTGTTTATGCTATTTGATCAAAAAAATTCTGATATTGAAAGGAAACCCAAAGTCATGTACGACTTTACTGGCGGACATGCTGACGGTGTAATGTCCCTTTATTTGTAAAGAGTGATCAAATGGGAAGTAACTCTAGTAAATAATAATTGGAGTATCAGTTTAATAAGCATATAATGGAGAAAAAAATCAAACAAACAAAAAAAACGGCACACACTTTTCGATTTCCATCGTGTAAGGCGCCAATGGTGTGTTTAATCCAGCAATTAGTCATTACGATATAATATATAATATCAAGCTTAGTATAATGCGAAAATAAATTTGTTCAATAGAGTTCTTTTGCAAAATAACGCCACTAGGCCTACGCTTCAAAGCTTACTTTTCAATTATGTTCCTTTCTTCTTAGCCAACTTGGTGTTATTAGTAATCACTCTACTACTTCGACTTAAAAAGTCAATTTGCTTCATATTTAGCTCTGCAGACAGATTTTGCAGGTAAACCAATCTGTCGGCTTTCGGTGTATCGTCTTTTCTTTCCATTCCAGATACCCTCACTATGAGATTGTCAATGATTTGGCCATCGCAAAGTCAGCCGGAACGAAAATACGTTATAACCTCAACGCACTCCTTGGAGTGGCCACCGACATTACTCTACTATCCCAGACCGATTTCCTTGTCTGCACATTCTCATCAAACGTAGGTGTATCTATGATTGTACGTCCGTGAAAATCATAATTTGATTAAATATATTCGATCTTAAATGAAAGAAATATGTCTTGCGTCCGAATCGACGATATTTACTAAGGCCACTCAACGATTACTTTCGGCGAACCTTAAGTCAAGGTTGGGTTTTTATGAGGTTCACTCCCGGTTTCACGCCCTGTTTCATTAAGGTGGAGTGAGAACTTTGTAAAACGTCGTCATACAATTGAGACAGCCTGGCGTACGCCGATAAACCTCACGTAAACAAATAAAGAAAACAGAAGCCCCTACGGGTAGTCAGTGTATTAAATCATCAGCTGAACATTTTTGTCTTCCTGAACATTCGGTGAAAGATAATTTTGAAATCATGCCGGTTGAAAAAAAATAAAATTCTTCCCTCTGAAGAAGATACCAAGCAGTATCGCTTAGAAAGAGAGACTTATTTGATTCAAACTCTTTAACCTTTGTATTCACTAAGCTTCAAATCGGAACCAGGTAAAGGGTCTAAAACAAAAATAATTCCATTTGTTTGCCAATATCATCAGCCAAGCACAAAGTTTGCTAGTCTCCTGTTACTGGAATATCAAAAGCTTGTACCTAAAATGTCTACTCCTGTCTTACCAAGGCCCATTAGAGCATACAAGAGCAAACTGTTTAATGCGAAAATTACCTCTGTATAAGACAGGCTGTATCACTCATTCTCGTTACCATATATATTGTTTGGTTAATCTCTATATCTCTGACATGCCAATTTGTATGCTGATTTATTCCTAAACCATACCGAATATCTTGTTAACTGCGTATTTAACAATACTTTATACACCAAATTCATGATTATTACCTTTTTTTGGAGATGTATGTAGGTTACCCATAACACAGCTCGTGATTAAGGTTTAGTAAGAAACTTGTATATGGGAGTTTATCTAGAACATAAGATGATTGGTTGATTTTAACTCGATACATCCCTGTGCCAGTGCGATTGCATTTTAGAAATTTATTTAGACTGCCGTGAGGCCCGGTATATCAGTCGGTAGAGTGTTGGGTCTGTAAACCAAAGATCGCGGTTGGAATCCCGATGGTGGCAAGCACATTTTTCTCTTTTCATTTCTTCAATTAATAAACTCAGTCAAAAAGAAATTTCACACTCGTTCGGATGTCGATAAGCTGAACATACCAGAAAAGTGGTTTTAAT
>JAQQZZ010085409.1:0-18551 GCA_030265115.1 Mopalia vespertina
ACGCAAACGTTTGGTTTCGGAATTATTTATCTGATAGAAACCAAATAGTTCAATACAATGGATCTTCTTCAAGTCCAGTGTCAATTGCAGCTGTGTTTCTTTGTTGAATGTTATTTTGTTACGAGGTTGTAAATATTACTGAGTTCTTATCGACTTAATTTTGTCGTAATTTTGACCTCAAATAGTTTTTTGTAACATATTGCTGGTCATTTTTGTTAGCCTAATTTGTAATCCCGCCATCCGGATCAAATGTAATTATGAGATTTCTAATTAAAAATTGTGACGATGTAGTCTAATGCAATACAAAACATATATACATATACATATCTTGTATGAAATAATTCTACAAACTTAAGTCACTTTGTTTTGAAAACATCTTTTTACATAACACTTTATTTTTAGATCGTGTCTTATAAGTTTTAGAAGAACTTCATAATGCAGATCGTTGTAAAACTTCGAGTTTATTTGCTAGAAGTGACATCCATATGAAATATTAAGTTATTCTGTGATGCACAACTTCTGAATCTGATCAAGGAAACTTCTAAGTTTTACCAGCTGGTATACCAACATCTCAGTTCTATGGACAGTTGGTTACGCAGCTGAAATCCCTTTAATCTATCATACATAGAATGGAGACATCCTGTCTAGCAGGCACAGGAAAGACATGTTCCGGTCAGTGGGGGGATGACGGGAATTTCTTCTACTATGCTGCAAGTTTGAAAATGGAACATCATGATTTGTCAGATCAAGACTTCAATTGTCGAAATCTGACAAATTGTGATATTCTTTTCTCAAACATGCAGTTTTTTTAATGTTTTAATGAAATAATTCTTCCCAGTGTTTGAAATAATATTTATCAGTGGTAAACATAAGCGATTCAGACTTTTATGAAACAGAACCGGCCACTGGTTTACAAGGTAAAATTGTTAGTGGAGGGGCAGACGTTTGTTAAACTTGAGAACGCTTTCACGGGAGCGAAGAGAGATAACTTTGACCTGCAGAAGAATCAAAGTTGCAGGGACAATCGGTATTATAACAAGAATGTAGAGAAATTTGGGTCATGTCCGTCTATGGACTGGGCGGGAACCCATAAAAGTTTATTTGGACCCCACCTTTGATTCCTTCAATATAACCTTTCTTGGGTGACTGGGAAGTCTAAAGACTGTTGTATGACTCCTGTCCCCTACATTTTTTTGTCAACGAATCTGCGAAATGCTCTGGTTCAAGCTATTCGGCGATTAACATTGAATAGTTTCACCTCTTGTGTATCTGTCACAGATACACAGAGCCGAGGGATGTTCCGATATGGGATAAGTCGACAATTTACCACCCTGATAATGTACATGAAAAGATAAAATAAAAAAAAAAGACAAATTATGGCGTGATTTCAGGCCGAATCATCTTTTGCCTCGTTGCTTTGAATCAGCGGATAGTTTTGTAACTAAGTATTTTTTCATGTTGAATGGTAGTCTTGCAAATTAGTCAGGTGAATAAAGAAATGACGGAACAGTCTTAAAACCGAATGATGTTGCGAAAAAACTGAGACAGGTGGGCTTTCAAAGCAATTTTTATAATTAAGCAGTTAGTTGCCTTTCACGTTTATAGCCAAGTTGCTGAAAAGCGTCTGTCATATTGTTGTTATGAGGAGAGTGCATATTAATTTCATCTGGTTAACGACTCGCTCACAGCTAGAATAAAGGTACTTCATGGCAAGGGGATTTTCAATTTGTAAAGATATTTCCAAAGTTGGAAAAAAATCCTCTCCCAACGTTCAGCACCAAAAAATGCAACACATCCCCTACCCTTCCTTCGTCAATGTAGCTTTGTTATATTTATTACGATTAATTACATTACGCCACAAACTGTTGGTGTAGTTGGCCTGCGTCGTTTTCAACTTTCGTTTAAGAAATTGAAACGAAGTCTTGGGCAAGGAAGAAAGAAATGAAAAATTAAACTGATTGACCACATTGACGTTAGACAGTTCCGTATTGGTTTGAATGTTTATCTGTTGGTGTTAATTAGTGCTTTTTGTCGATAGTTTATTGACCGAACATATAGTGGCATACTAGATATCACGGGAAACTAGCAGATGGGGGAAAGTTACCAACTAATAGAAAACAATCCAAGCACCTCCCTGACTAGGCTTTTCATATTCCCTGACTGGTTGGTGCAGCACAAAGTGAAACCACTGATCGCTGTCTTGTGTTTAAATATCTTCGATTTATTCATAAAGCTATGATGTTGCAGTAGACAGCGCAAAATGATTAATGTTTCTTGAGCTGTATGATTGGGGTTTAAAGTCGTACTCAAGGATATTTTACTTAAATGACTACGGATTGCCCATTTCACACTGATCCTACCTTAAATACGGCGGAAAACCGATGAGATTGATTGATTGGTATACACCGTGCTTAAGGGTATTTCACTTCTATATGACGGTGATGTATTTCAACAATAATTGACACTAGCACAACCAAGATGTGAAGCGTTTCCATAATGTAGGATAGGTAATGTTCCTCCAGTGGAAAACCGATGAGATAACCCTAGTAAAAAACATCCACGCGATTACCGGAGCCACATTGTGTGACTCACTCATATTTCGGATGGTCGGCAGACGGACTCGAACCGGTGAACAGTACATTGAAGTAGAATTATTAGGCAAACATGCTAAACACTAAACTACGGCAACGGGTCTGTTTCCTGAGATGTTTTTTTTTTCGAAAGAAAATATGAAAAACTTATTACGATGGAAAACCGGGAGGAAACCTCGCTTTCCAACATGTTTTTCTTCTTTCGATTGTTTTATTGATTGGTGTTTTACGCCGTCTCGCTTATATGACGGCGATGTGTTCCGACAATAATAGAACAACCATAAAATGTGAGGTGTTTTGATACTGTTTGCAGGTTCATCTTCCTCCAGTGCTAAGAAAACACAGCTTATCTCCTCTTCGACAGAGGGCATGTTTTTTTTAGTTTAACGATGACCTCCTGTTCGTGAGGATCAGGTTTGATTTTACTTGATTGTTGGACTTTTTTTTATTGTCTTTTTTACTCTTCGATTGTTTTGGGGTTTTTTTCTTCAGAAAATGTGTTCTCCGTTACAAGCAACAGTGTGACAGAGAATTGGACGTTGTATTGATATGAATTAACGTCTCCTTCCAGAGTATCGTAGTCAAGAGACGAGTTTGCATTACCGGTGATTGACGGAAAACTAAAATACAACATAATTGAAATGTTCCTCACAATCTCCGCAGACATCACAGTAAGCCTATACTTCCCAATTGTACACGTAACTTATGAAAAGCCTGGACATTCAGCAGCCCACAACCCACCGAATCGCAGTGTGATCTTTTAATGCAAGCATACATCCCGAGCTGACCAATAATTTAAATGTTTACTGAGATTTGTGTTGCAGAGGTTTGTTTTTTAGAAACAGTATTCCCGACAGTCAACTATCTGGCACGTGACAAAGGTGACCAATCAGAGGAAAGGAAGTTCTTAACATGAAATTTGGGGAAACCAAGGTAGTCCACACGGTTGGAGGGCCGTATTTCGCTCTCAGGAAGGCGTGTGTTTTTATCTTTCTGTTGTTTTCTTGTTTATTTACAGTTAATGGTTTCCAGATTAGGTATGTTTATTCATCATTTTGCCTTTATAACTAACCGATATTTCCGGCTGTTTTGTGAAACAAAGCCATTGTATTTAAGATATTGTCACAAAATAGCACGCTGTGTCATTCAAACAATGGCTGTACAATTACCTCTGTCGCGCCATTTTAAAAAAAGAATACATCGAACGTAAATATAATTTTTTAGAAATAGTATTGTGTTTTAGAGCGCTATATCATGTGTTCCATAAATAACCTGTTTTAATTCAGCTTCATGTAAGCTGACGCGAATGAAACTGTACCTTTTAGTCTATTATTGGATAATAAGCCAATTGAGACCAGCTAGAAATTTTACCAAATGAACTTAATAGTTAATTTCCAAATCTCCAATTAAAAAATGTTGAACGTTGTTTCAGCAACGTACAACACTAATGTTGAACAATCCGCTCCATTTCCTAGAAAGGACGGTTGGAATGGGACTTTTTGATGCCCTGGGTAAACCTCCCTATCAAACCACTCCTGTTGCCCTCAGAAATCAGAGACATCAGATAAACTGATTTGTTCGTTTGTCCTCATACCTTTGTTCCTATACTCAGATAGTGACACCGATACAGATTTCCTTCTCCATTTCGGCAATCACGCCGTCATACGAATGAAATAACCTTCAGTACGGTGTAAAACCCTAATCAAACAAATCTTATCGTACAGTTTTTATCATATTGATATTAACATGCTTTTTAAACGATTGTATTTCTATTTTCAGATATGATTTTTATGGTTTTCTGTTTGGTTTTGGTAAGAGTACTTTCTATATCATTCGAAAATCCACCTTTGTTAAACAGTAAACTTAAGCATATATATAATAACATATTTGTTTTGGTCGTATTACCTTTAACTGTTAAAATATATAGCCTTGGTAAAATGAAATAGCATTGAGAAGTTTGGAGTACAACGATCAATCTTACAACTGCCTCCTAAACTTAGAGCGGGTGGTTCCTGTTGTCCTGGTGCTCTCCTGGCTAAAGGGGAACAGGAAGCCGATCTGTTTGTGGTGTCGGTATTGCGTCTTGTTATTGTCCTGTATTTGTCCCGTCCTGTCTTTGTTTGTTGCCAGTGGTGTCGAGGGTGGTTTCCTTCACCCATTGGGCTGGCACGTCGTCATATAAGTGAAATACCCTTGAGTACGACTTTAAACCCGAATCAAACAAACATAAACTTGAAACCCAAACCCCGTGTAATTTTGTCACATGCTCGCTACTTGTTGAAAATTAGCAGCTATCCATCGATGTTAAAATCAAACATATTTGCTGCAAACTTGGAATTGAGGATTTGAAGCTTTGAAGTATTTTATTATACGTCCGGATTGAAGCTTATTATAAGAGTATGTCTGTGTTCATCCATTACAATTTACCAATTGTAATGCGTCCTGGTATTGGCTAGAGTGTCATTGTCTGTTGCCAGTTAACGTCAAGGGTGATTTCCTTCACCCATAGGGCTGGCACTGTCATATGCGTGAAATAACTTAAAGTATGGCGTATAACCTCAATCAAACCAAAATTAATTTATGTATGTGCAGTAATATATTAGACAGTATTTCCAGGTTCACAGTTGTTTTGCTGAAGAGAAAATTTTACAAGGTAAGCTATAAACAATTTTCAAAAAGACTGAAATATGCTTCGTCATGTCACTTTGTTTAACATTTTAGTCTGCACAGATCATATTTTCTAGTTTGCTTGCTATCATCATTAGTGGTAGTTTTTAATTTCATCTTGCCCTGTGACTAAGGCCAGTTTGAAGAGTAGCAAGGCTGTATTTTCCTAGCACAGGGGGAATATTAACTTTTCAACGTTATGAACACTCCTAACATCTTAGTTGTGCTAGTGTCAATTATTGTTGGAATACACCGCCACCACAGAAGTGAAAACACGGCGTATCACACCAGTTAATCTATTCAGTAAGGCAGCATGCGAAGTGGACAATCCGACGTCAATTAACTGAAACCTGCAATTTATGTAACTTTGTTGTTGTTCCTCCTATGTCACATCTGTGGCCGGAGTGTAAATGAAGATAAGTTGAACCTTAATCAGACAAACAAAATAACATCCTTTGTTTAACTGTATTGTACGACATACGCTCAGATTTGTATTAATTGATCGACAAAGGAAAAAGCTCCCGTGTGTACATCTTTCTGAAACCAATGTAGTTCAAGCCCTTAAGTCGGTCTTTGAATAGCCCGCGGCCGGTTTTTAGTGGTAAGCGTGTCCGCCTGCTAATCCTTCTTTGATGGTCCGTTCAGGGGTTAGTCCGGCTGACGACCATCGGATATGAGTAATTCGCAAGCAAGATGTGACTCCATCAATCGGGGGGAATGGTTTTACGAGCTTTCATATCCGTTTTCCAGCGTATGTATACAAGGAAAAGTGTGAAATGGGCAATCAGTCGTCATATTCGTGAAATTCTCTTGAGAATGGATACGTTTCAACCTCCGTGGTGCACAAATGACCAGAGACCTCCAAAGACACCAGGGGCTACATTAAACAATGACTAAGCCTTCATTCAAACTTTATGCCAAATGCAAACAGAGTATCGGTAATGCAGACAATTGGGGGAGCAAACCGTTTGAGGGAGAACCGTTACGGCCTTGCGGTGTATCATCTTCAAAGCAACATCGTGTCTTTACTTAGCACTGGAGGAAATTAACTTTCCAACATTATTGAAATGCTTCACATCTTGGTTGTGCTAGTGTCAACTGTTGTTGCAATGCACCGCCGTCATATAAGTGAAATACCCTTACGCACGGCGCAAAACACCAATCAAAGCAACATTGATCTGTGGTGTATTTTTCTAGAAATATCAAGGGCGATTTTCACTTCTGTGTAGTTTACTATGTAGAAATGCTTTGCTTTCCTTACCACTGGAAGAAATTAAATTTCCAATTTATCTAAACACTTCACCTTTTATTTGTGTCTTAGTGCCAAGTGCTTTTGGAATAGTCCGACGTCATGTAAGTAAAATACCATTGAGCACGGCATAATACACTTACCAATCAATCAATCATTGGGTTGGACCACTGTATTGGATTGATATTAAAAATGGCATAAAACCGTAAAAACAAACCTGTACCCCACATGTACTGAAAAGCGACGACAGGAACACTGAAATTATTCATTAGAACTTTATAATACCCTTTCTCAAATTGATAAAATTGTTCTTTTTTTGTATGTAGTTATTCCAGGATGTCCCGCCACCTCTGTTGGAATCCCTCGTCCGGTCGTCCGGGCCGATGTTCCGGCGGAAGTTACAGCTCACTGTAAAAACGGTGACAAATTGTTTACCTCAACAAACGGAGTAAAGCACGTACTGTCGGCCACACTAGCACAGGCCTACATTGGGGAAGATTGTCAATACTATGTTAGTGTAATCAATGTCTACTAATCTCACAACAAAAAATGTTGCACTTATGCTTCGCCATATCAAACATGTAAATAAATATATATACATCCAGTATATGCGGAAGTAGCAAAATGATGCTCTAGCCTTGAGTACGTCTTTAAAACCTAAACACACAAAAATAATAATTGGAAGTTGTGGCGGTAATCTCCTTAATCACAACACCTTATCAATGATTAGGTTAGATGTTCACTGCAAAACTCAATTTAGCCATCAAATTTAACTATTTGTGATAATGATATCGACTTTTCACTATCATAAGCTTTGAATGTCTAACTTTAAATCACTGAAGAAATGGTTTGGACCATGTTTTTTTTTTGCCATTTAGTGATGTTGGCGGTAGTTTTCGTCAACTTATAACCTGTCACAACGTATTTTATTTCTACATATTATTGTAATAGTTTCCTGTTATGTACACAGAAAAAGAAAGGAGTAAATACTTACCATGTGAATGTGGCAATCGCGTGGAGTGAACGCGGGAAAGAGGTCTACACAAAGAAGGAATCTCATACGATCACGTGTGTTTATGATCGTCATGGCAACGCTACTTCAAGTCGCGAGAGAATGGCAACGGCGTGAGTTTGTTTCTTACTTACTATCTATACCGTCGGACTAGGTTGCTGGAAGAGCGCTTCCTTTTCCCCGGTACTCCCGGAGCTCCGTGGCCACATGAAGCCGATCTGTGTTATGAATCGTTCATGAAAACTATTAAGACAAATTCTTATCTTGAATGTTGTCCTCCCACGTCAAAATGCTATAAGGGACGTCATAAACGATAAAAAAATGTTCATACGAAGTTTATATGCTCAAGTAGCTAAGGAACACCAGGTTATATATCTGTTTTGCCATGTATCTGAACTGCGATTCACCCTGAACGTCCAAAGTCATTTGTGGAGAGAAATAGTTTTCACGAAGTCTCAACAAGAAGCGAATCTGTTGCGGTTTTGTTTAAGTGTGTTGTGAATTTCCGGTCTTGTCTTCAAGTTCTTGCCCGTAGCCTCGATGTGGCATTTTTTACTTGGTTGCATTGCATGCCGTCATATAAAATGAAATAATTTTAAGTAGGTCTCGAATCAATCATTTTCTAGCTAAAAGAACTAGGGCCCATGCAATGTCACAGTAAAAAGCCAATGTGTTCTCGTCTTTGTGCGCCTTGTAACGATTTTTCTGTCTTGTCTTTCGTTGTTGCCAATGACGCCGACGGGGTTTATCATCAACCATTAGGCGGGCATCGCATGGTATAAGTGAAAAAACCTTAAGTATGGCGTTGAATCTAAATCAATACTAGTTTAAGGGTTGGCGTGTATGTCTATAAATTTGACTTCGATGTACCGATCACGGGCTCGAGTCCGTCTGTCCACCTCGGGTATTTAAGTGAGTAACATGATCTGGCTCCGGCAATCGCGGGGTAGTTTTTTATTTTTTATTTTTTTTAATCTTTTTCCTGATTTTCCACTGTATTTAAACAAGGAACAGTGTCAAATGGCCCCCTAGTCCATTAAGTGAAACATCCTGGAATCTCCGGTTGAGCATCAAAAATCTATATGTTCATCAAACAACTGATTTAGGAGATATTTTTTTCATTGTCTTTTTATTTTATATATATATATAGATTCCTTAATCCATCAGAGAAGCAACATTTGATTGGCAGTAAACACGTGACCGCGAACTTCTCTCTGGCAGTCATAGATGTGCTGGGCCATGAATTACGCGAGGACCACCTTCATATTGGCAGATTAGTTCGACTGAGAGCTTTCGAGACTACCGGTAGGTACTCCAAATTGGATAGAGAGTATTTTCTCAAACACAAAGATATATATTGTAATTGAAACTCTGCTGAGACCGATAGGAAGGGTAGCTTGTCGTTTTTTAATGTTGTTTGGCTTCCATGATGAATTTAATCCGAAGATTGCCCTCAAAACAACCCAATTCACCCACTATATCACCTTAACCAGCAGCATCCCCGAATACAAATCACCATGGAAGCAGAACCACAACAAGCTACCCTTCTTGTGTGTAACTATCCAGAAGAAAAATGATACATTGACAACCTAAGTTTACAGAATATAGATTCATTGGGACCAGTATATGCATTGACTCCAAACCCCAATTAGAGAGCTACCGGTTTTCCCGGTGCTCTCAGAGCTGAACAGGAAGCTGATCTGTGAGCGATCTCTGTATTACGTCGTATGAATATCTTGTATTTGTCGCCGTCTTGTCTTTGTTTGTTGCAAGTTGTGTTGAGGGTGGTTTCATTCACCCATTGGTCGGGCACGACCTGTGTGAAACAATATTAAGTATGGCGTTAAACCCAAACCAAACAAACCAATCGTAGTCAGTCGATGGCTCAACATGCCTCATGAAAGATTCCGTACTTGCAACCTTCCAGAATCATTTAAGATTTGTGTGAATTTTGGTAACCCGTGAATTGTGGTAACCCATTCACCTTTGGCTGTTGTAGATTTATTACATTATTGTTTTATTGTAATTGATACTTTTTTGTTGATCCTCTAAAATTGACTAATGAGATATTGCATCACTTGAATTGAAAGCACTCAGTAATAAAAATTATGAACATGGCAATATTTGTACATTTTAAGGTACAGTAAGGTCGTTCCGGGCGCTCAGCTGTACAGCATCTAATAAACGAAACTCCTATGCTATTCTCAGAGCAGGGTAAGTGTAACTGTATTGTCATTCATTGCGGCTCAACCCTGGACCCAATAACCACTGTTGACAGCACAATAAACACCATCGTCTTAATTTGTCTGACCTGGACTGTAACTCAATGGGTAATGCGTTAGACTGCCGACCATCCCTGGTTATTCAAAACAAGTCTCCCGAGGACCAGTAATACCTGCAATCAGGTGATTGTCTGTTTTCCATCGTATTAAGACACATTGAAAAGTGAACAATGCGTAGTCCTATAATTCAAACGACCTTAATTGCTAAGTTAAGCACCAATCAAATGGACACACGTCAGCTATTCCTTTGGATAATAAATGCTTGCAGACATTTCACATATATCAATGAATGTCATTTACGCACTTGGCTAAACTGTCATACATTCTGATTGTAACGAAAACAATGTGTTCGTCTCCTATGGTAGTTGTTATATACAGATTTCACTTTATTTCGATAATCTATTTAAGCAGATAATTGTTATTCAATATATTTTACTTATTCTATCTATTTGTGAAAATGCTTTTCAGCTGTGGCGATGGCTTGGTATTTGAGAAAGCAGAAGGGTTTCTGACTACAGGAAATGTGGTGTACAGTCCTTATTTCGACGCTTTCAAACTTCACGGCTCGGAAAAGGTTCATTTCGAATGCAACTTCACGGTGTGTGAGGATACATGCAACGGGGTAAATATCATGAAGCCATTACCAGATGTGAAACCAGTTGAAGCCGGTAAATGCCCGTCACCAAGTTGAAGTGTTGATATATTATCGTAGTATACACTGTAACTGTAGAGGTATAAGCTTTGCTCACTTCTGCTATAGTAACTGTAAAAATACACCGTCATCATAAAAGTGATATGCATCTTGAGCACGAGATGAAACTGCAATTATTAAAAATTGTGCTTTATGGCTCGAAATATAAACTGATTTTAACACGTTTAGTAAATTAAGTAAATTCTTCACTTAAGCCGGTTTACGTGATTGTCAGATTTCCATCCGATAACCTATGTTAATTGAATTCTTTCAGGATTCCTGTACATATGTAGTCAGCCGGTCAAAACGATCTGTAGGAGATACTGACAGTTACGTACAACAAGGTGAGTTCTAATTAGTAACAGCCAAACGTTATCCAATCAATAACAAGGATCAAATGAAAGGCTAATTGTCCGTCAGCACCAATTTTATAGTGCTATTGGTGTGCACTTTCAATACTGGAGTAAATCACCGTCTCCTAAGTATATCGGCCCACGGCGGTGGCTTTAATAGTGGTAGCGTGTGCCCTTACTAATCCTACTTCGACTTACCGTTCACGGGATATCGTGTCCGTCTTTCGTCCATCAGGTATATGAGTGACATATGGTTTTTACCAGCTTTCCACCGTTTTCATGGCAAGGAGCAGTGTGAAGTGGACAATCCGTCATATAAGTGAAATACCCTTGAGTACGACGTTAGCCCCGAATCAAAAACTATGGAGTTCACTGCCGTCATATAAAGTCAAATATCTTTAAACAACTAAAGGATACAGCTTTACAAACACCGAATACCATTGCTACTAGCCACAATTGCCTAGCAATTCCCATTCCAGGATTTCATTTTCAGCGGTCATGGTCTATTGGGAAGCGTCTTAGTCTACTGAACCCACTTCTGTGTACCATTCACTGGCACAAGGCGGTCTCTTCACAACAGATTTAGGAGTGTCACACCATGTGATTCCGGCAATCGAAGGGGTGTTTATTAAATATGTTTCTTTTATGAGATATCCTTCCTACTTAAAGGCGCATTGGCGGGTGGTTGGAGGGAGCTTTGTGTTGCCCTGGTGCTCTCATAGCTAAAGAGGAACAGGAAGCCGATCTGTGTATGGTGTCTGTATTGCGTCCTATATTTGTCCGGTCTTGTTTTTATTTGTTGCCAGTGGTGTCGAGGGTGGTTTCTTTCACCAATTTGACTGGCACGTCGTCATATAAGTGAAATGCCATTGAGTACGACGTTAAACCACAATCAAAGAAACATAAAGGTGCAGTGGACAATCCGTTGTCGTATATGTGAAATACCCTTGGGTATGACGTTAACACTACAAAACTTGATTATTGCTTTGTCACAAACGACGGACTCATTTTTTTTTTTTTTTTATATTTGGCCTAGACTTTTTAAAATCATTGTTGAATGATATATTTCGGCCTATACTTTAAGTCATCTTGTGCATGAAATGTTTCTTGTAAATTAACCCAAAAGTTCAACAAGAAAATATACCTGTCCGATTTTCTGCAAACTTTCAGAGAAATAGAAATTGACCAATGAATGCATCCGCCTGAGCAAACGAGTTACAAGCTGTATGATCCAGCAGGAAATTTCGCCTTAACTAGATGGTGCTTTTAACATTTGTTTCTCTTTGTGAGGGAGAAGTATACATTTTAGGTACTAGGCTGGTCATATAGGCTATACAAAAGGAAGTATTTCTTTTTTAGACCCTTGACATGGTTTCCATTTGAAACATTGTTAAAGTATATATGTCCAAATTACGTGCAAATAACTGTTTGATTACAGAACACTCCGATCAACATCCATCCAGTGATGCCCTAGCTGCTTCGCCAGTTGGAGATTCACCAGGATCTAAACCAAGTTCTTCTTCACCATCTTCACTGGCGATCCCGTCAACGGAAACTAAGACCTTCTCGGTTTCCATGGAGGGGTGCACGCCAACTATGTCAATTGGTTCTGCACATACTTCTACATCCACTCAGTCTTCATCAACGAGTTCCACGGAACCTAATAGCCAGATGGTTTCATCAGATGTCAAAGGTGCTTCGGCACCTGTAGAGTCTATACAAACCAAAAGTGACCCAGTGGCTTCGACACACCCTCGGGACATTAAAACAGAACCCAGACCTCCCTCTAACCTGCCAGAGAAAGCCCCTGTTGTGGTATCTCCAAAAGGAACTAATCAGTCTGCCCCAACCTCCAGAGACAATGAATCACAAAATGCTGATGGTCTTGCAGCCTGTGGTTCACAAACTTCAGTTTACATTGATATTGAAATTTTAATTATTATTTTCTGTGTTTTTGGTTTTCTTTTGTTTCTTTCGTTTGCAATGTCGCTATATTTGTGCTGTAAATATGAGTTGGCACAGATCCGACTGGCCTTGAGGTGATGACCTTTTTTATAATCGAAATCTTAAAAAAAAATGTTAGTTTATTAAAGTAATTTATGTTTGTTAAAAGTTTTAGCTATATTGTTAGAATTTTATAAACAGGTGTTTGATCTTGTAATATACTGTATATATTCCAATTGATCTGTTATTCAACAATAAATATATATATATATATATTCAAAATTAAGATACAAGTTCGTAACTTGCATAGTTTCCGTGGTTCAAATTGCATAGATGTGTTGGAGAAAGCTTCCTGTTTCGTGGCTGCTCTCAGTGCTATTTGTTCTGTCTTATCTTTGTTTATTGCCAGAGGCATCGAGGGTGGTTTCCTTCACCCATTGGGCTGACACGCCGTCATGTGAGTAAAACCAAAAAAAAATGTATGGCGTTAAAGCTCAATAAACCTTTAAATTATTTAAAAATTGTTTTGTTCCAGTACATATTACCTCTTATAATCGGTAGCTCATTATATATTTTCACCAATGCTATTACAACCAGTGGACAATTACGTGAGGAAGTCTGTCTGTGGTGAAGTCTAGCGCTGTGGATTTAGGGGTTAATGGGCGAAGTACTTTCCCCTGTGCCGACTTGTCGCACATATCCTTGTCTGTGACGCCAAGGGTTGTTCCTTTCGCTTATCTGGACTGTGACGCCGTCGAATGTGTAAAATAACATTAGGAACAACCGAACATCCCCAACAAAAAGAATTAAACCGTTATGCTACATGCTGTATTTTCCGTCCTATATAATATAATCGTACAGCCGCTCTACATACAGTCATCCGTTGACAACTCTGTGGGTGTCCCAGTGATAATGTGGATGATCTATATATACTTTAACTGTGTTATCCACCATGTGGCTAAATGTGCCGGTATTTAATTATTGAATACAGTGATTTATTATGGACAAACCCTTCCGGGTAGTTGAGGAAAGACGTTTCTCATCAGATCTACTGTTTTCAACAATTAACATTAGCATGACCGTCCTTGATACAATGTTTATTTCATTTGTATCGAAACGAGAATGGTTAGGATTCATGAACTTTATCAATGTACCGTTCACTGGATCGAGTCCGCCTGTCGACTATCCGTATTTGTCCTGTTTTGTGTGTTTGTTGCCAGTGAGTTAGTCACACGATGTGGCTCCGGCAATCGCGAGCAGGTTTTCCGCCGTAATTAGGCAAGAAACAGTGTGAAGTTGACAATCCGTCGTCATATAAGTGTACGACATTAAACCCCAATGCAACACACAAACTAATTCACGTCAATACGTGTCCAGTGTGCAAAGGTAGAATTGGGGAGATATTGTATTTGGAAGAATAGTACATGTCAATATGCCGTATGAATTTTATTAATGCCCATCGTTGCAGCAAAGAACCAAACCGAATAAAGCCTCCAGCGCAACATCTGGTGGTTTTCTGGTCTCGTTGTTAAAGCGATACTCCCCTCTGCAATATAGGTAAAACGGGCATCATTTGTTGTGTTCAATTGTGCTCTTTAATTTTCTAATCGAGCTATATCCATTTAATAATTGGGTCTTAAACATTGGGTATTGCTTAAACTACAGTCAAATTCATCCACGCGTCCATGTCTTTAATCGCGGCTACTATAATCAATAAACGGAAGAGCTCCACAAATATTGACCAATCCAATAGCTTATCACGAGACCTATATAGTCGGCTGTTTAAACCTTTGACGGTTCATACCATTGACCTATATAGGTCATTGGTTCACATGTATAGGTTGCGTTCGCGCGCGTCACTCGGGTTTCCCCGAGTCAGCCCAGGTATCCACTTTTCCGTTCGCGCATATTACCCGGGTTAACTCGGGTGGGACACTTCTTCGTTCACGCCTTCAGTGTCGTCACACTGGAGTCACCCCCAGCTTCAGAGCAGGGGAATTACTTGATCATCATGACGGACAACGCTCCAACTGACCAGTAGTTATTTTAATTGTATTCACACTCAAGTGTCAATCAGGTCACAAATAACTACAGCGCACTGAAATATAATCATTATCTATTTCATAGACACCCTTCATACTGATACATTGTTGAATCGTTCCTGTAAGACAGCAAAATAGCGGCACTGAAAATGTTCTATACGGGTTTTTGAAATTCATTGTCGTGTAGCTGGTTATAAATATATATTTATCTCTTTTTGTATATTTCTATGCTCGGTATACCTTTTATATCTTAATAATAACGTATTGAACTGATCATGACCGTCACCCAATAATTGCAGAATCACACATCACACCTTCGTCGAAGAATTTAACATTATGTTATGAGGTTTCGTTTTCGGTTTATACTTCCATTTTAAGTTGACCTCTTAAACCTGGGATTACTATATACAAACAAGCTGATCTAGTAACAACCACAGGTGAAAACAAACAGGATGCCCTGGTAACGGTGTCAGGTGAAAACAAATAGGGTAGCATGGTTTCAGTAAAAGGGGATAAAACACTGTTTTTTCATGTTAGTGTGACCTGGTAATAATGACAGGTGAAAACAATCATGCCGGATAACATGGTTAAATAGACAGGTGAAAATAAACAGTGTGCGGTGGTAAAAGTGCTAGATAAACATAAACTGTAAAACATGAATCCAGTGAAAAGACACAGGAAGAAATTATAGCAGGCAACAAAAAAATTACTTGAAACAGCTCAAAACACAGCAGTTAATATTAATCAAACACTACTTTTCCAAACACAATTAACAGCCGCGTAGCTATTCTACCAAAACTCGTCCGTAGAACGATCCTATAACAAAAGTCCATCTCTGAGCTGAAAAGTAATTGACGTTCTCCAAAATCAGCTTGAAAAAACATTTAAACATCAGAATCAGTCAAGGCATTAGCTATAATCAAATTTAATTGAATTATATATCATTAACTTTATTGACAAGATACAAGGGACAGTTGTGTGATAGAGCAGTAGGCAGAGAGAAGTGAAACATTTGCTTCATCAACAGTTGTGATCATCACAGTTTCTTTGGCGATATAGTTCTGACTAATCTGGCCTATCATAATGAACTAATATAGCCTTAAGCAAATATACATATTTCCATGCAGCAAACATTCAGTTTTGGCGTGTATAGGCCTATACAACTTAATTTGTGTCTAAGTAGAATAAAACAACTGGATTTTTGCAGGAAATAATTCCACTCTGTTGCATCTGCGTCCGGTACAGAAAACAAGTCGGCCTATCTTTGAGACAAGATGAATCGTGGATGACATAATTGGCTTCCGGTCCAAATTATTCATGGTTAGTTCAGCCCGGATACAGGACTGAAAATATTGTGAAAAAATCCACAACATGGCGACTGAAGACCAGTTGGGTGCCATTTTCGGAGCTCAAAAGGTTTATTCCGGGAATCGGGTTTGTAGTTAAGTCTCCTTTGAAAGCAATGGTTCAGTGGTAAGCATGTCGGCTTAAATGGTCCTCCTTCCATGTATCTCCCACAGGTTCGAGTTCCTCTGTCTACCTCAGGTATATGAGGGAGGGGGGATACGATGAGACTCCGGCTGAGTTACGAGGTTTCCTGCCAGTTTTTGACCGTCGTCATATAAGTGAAATACCTTGGAGTACCACGGTAAACCCCAATCAAACAAACACAATCCTACTACCCCGCTCTGACCAAATATTAATGGGTTAAACCACCAGAGATTCTTGTTACTGGGGTGTCATCACTATGCTTACTCATGCTAGAGGAATATGCACCAAACATTTAGCCTTTTGTTCGCCGGAAGCCACCCTTGCAGGTAACACCCATGCACACTTAAGTTAACCCACCCAATTTAATAAGGCTTTACAATGCGCAAATGTTAACAGAGAGTATGAGGACGCCTGTAGCGGCAACCCTAGCTAATTTTGGCACTGCAATTTGGGCAGTCTTTTTGATTGATCGATTAATCGTTATTAATACAGTTTAAAAAGGATTTGCCTATATAATAAAAAAATATTTGGAGTTTGCACAAAAATACCCGGGAAAGGGAATGAATGTGCGAGAAAAGGTTTATTTTTATTTTCCTCTTTTTTGAGCCGCAAAAGGGAGAGGAGGGAGCGCCACTGGTATATTTTGTCTTACCATGTTATATGTACTTCTGACTTCTAAATGCCACTTACAGAATCTATTACTCCTGTTGTTTCTTTTTGAATTACTTTTGATCCGGGAATTGATTTACATGTATGTAACATTTCCACTTATTTTAATGTGTATAGAGAGAAATCAATTTCTAGCAGCATATAAAGCACCCACAGACCAAACAACTACAGCATGAATTGCTCTTGTGGCAACTGCGCAAGTGTGTCAATTGTTTTGGAACATTGCCTTAATAGCACTTTCCGCTGAGAAGCCATATCAGAGCAATTGTCGTCGGAGCAATCCGCGTGCTGATTGTCTGATCTCATCGCCTGGACTCCAAATGTCGGCGGAGTAAATGTTTGACATCATTTTTGAGAATAACTCTTTTCCTCGCCATGCAATACATAATGCTCGATTATTTAAAATATAGTCAAATTTATATAACTGTAATATTCCCATGTCTGAACAACCTCGGCCATTTCCGTCCCGTAAATAACTGTACCGGTACGGAAAGTGTCGAAGGATGTTCCGACATGTAATATTCCTTGTAATTTTCGTATCTCCATATTTAACAGAATTTTCAATCCCGACAATAAAGCTGCATATAGAATACATGTAGTTCAAATGTCTATGTTTTTGTGTTACCCAGGTTCAAGTTTCCCATGCAGTGGATCTGAGTCTCCGCCGTATAAACCTCAGTAGGCCTATACAGGAACAATTGTCTACGCCCTCCACCATCCTTTTTTTGTTAAAAATTATACAGTGTTGTTTTTTTTAAATTTCTTTCTCATTCTGTCTATACAATATATTTATGTACTGTAAATCACATTATCATATATTATCAGCTACCGTCTTTAAGGCGTTTGCAGCAGTTACTAGCCTCTCTCTTGTTTAATAAATAATTCCTAATTTGTGATAATTACTCCTCGCCTTTGGGCATAAACGGCCCATTGATAGCACTCCATTCCGACCCATTATGAATAAGTTAACTGTAATTACTCCCTGTCTGACAGTCTAATAGAGCCGAGCATGGCGTACTTAGGGAAGATTACATAGATGACAGAAACTGGCGAATAAATACCCCGGTTATGTCCGAATCTATCTTAGGGAGAGGATACATACGCGGTACCAATCCCTACAACACCTATATTAATATTGATATAACAAAACTCTACGTATCTTAGCGGAAGAATAAGCAGAATGTTAATTGAGAATAATTTTAAGTACAGAATTTAAAACAAGAAACTGTATACACAGAAACCGAGTGTAACCATGTGATGACTATAGAATAGAGCCTCTTATCGCAGAGTGTAACTATGTGATGACTATAGAATAGAACCTCTTATCATCGAGTGTAACCATGTGATGACTATCGAATAGAACCTCTTATCACCGATCACCATGTGATGACTATAGAATAGAGCCTCTTATCGCCGAGTGTAACCATGTGATGACTATCGAATAGAGCCTCTTATCGCCGAGTGTAACCATGTGATGACTATAGAATAGAGCCTCTTATCGCCGAGTGTAACCATGTGATGACTATAGAATAGAGCCTCTTATCGCCGAGTGTAACCATG
>JAQQZZ010085419.1:4755-18551 GCA_030265115.1 Mopalia vespertina
CTACCTTCCTTCTGGTTGTATTTTTACCCGATCCGCGTGTTATTAAAAGCTTCTACCTTCCTTCTGGTTGTATTTTTTACCCGATCCGCGTGTTATTAAAAGCTTCTACCTTCCTTCTGGTTGTATTTTTACCCGATCCGAGTGTTATTAAAAGCTTCTACCTTCCTTCTGATCTTATTTCCTACCAATCCGCAAGTTATTTATAGCTTCTACCTTACTTTTGGTTGTATTTTCACCCGATCCGCATGATATTAATAGCTTTTACCTAACGTCTGGCCGTATATTGTCACCCGGTCCGCACGTCAGCTAAAGTTTCTACCTTCCTTCTGATCGTATTTTCTGTTATTCCATTATTGCTACCAGTGACATACGAGGTGGTTTTCGTCGCCTGTTTTGATACTGACGTGTTATGCTGTAATAGTAAAATCACCTTAAGTATTTGACACGACACTGTGGGGCTGCAAGGAACTGGGTTAGGAAGCGTACAGAAAATTATAAGCTACGGCAACAGTTATTGTGAGCTCGTTAAGTAGAGCCGTATCCAAATAGATTATCGGTGTACGATCTGTGACTTAGACTTGGCCGGCCGAGTAAAGCGTTATTCAAACTACTGGGGCAATACTCCTCCAATCACCTAACAAGGACGACAAACATCTTGAGATACTTTGATTTAACTTTAAAGTGTCGTAACAGTAGGTTAATCAATTTTGATACTATTTAAAGTTTGCACTTTGTAGAAATCCAGACAAATTAAATATAATCAGTCAATGTCCAGGTAGGAAAGGAAAGGAGATATGACCAACCCAATGTGAATGTGAAATTAAATAGTTTTCAAAGGAAAGGATATATGACAAACCCGATGTGAATGTAACGTTAAGTATTCTTCAAAGAAAAAGGGATATGGCAAACCCGATGTGAATGTGACGTTATAAATAGTCTTCAAAGGAAAGGATATATGACAAACCCGATGTGAATGTGACGTTAAGTAGTCTTTAAATGAAAGGATATATGACAAACCCGATGTGAATGTGACGTTAAGTAGTCTTTAAATGAACGGACACATGACAAACCCGATGTGAATGTGACGTTAAGTAGTCTTCAAATGAAAGGAGATATGACAAACCCGATGTGAATGTGACGTTAGGTAGTTTTCAAAGGAAAGGATATATGACAAACCCGTATGAATGTAACGTTAAGTATTCTTCAAAGAAAAAGAGATATGGCAAACCCGATGTGAATGTGACGTTAAGTAGTCTTCAAAGAAAAGGAGATATGACATACCCGATGTGAATGTGACGTTAACTAATCTTCAAACGAAAGGAGATATGACAAACCCGATGTGAATGTGACGTTAAGTAGTCTTCAAACGAAAGGAGATATGACAAACCCGATGTGAATGTGACGCTAAGCAGTCTTAAACGGAAAGGAGATATGACAAACCCGATGTGAATGAGACGTTAAGTAGTCTTCAAACGTAAGGAGATGTGACAAACATGATGTGAATGTGACGTTAACTAGTCTTCAAACGAAAGGAGATATGACAAACCCGATGTGAATGTGACGCTAAGTAGTCTTAAACGGAAAGGAGATATGACAAACCCGATGTGAATGAGACGTTTAGTAGTCTTCAAAGGAAAGGAGATATGACAAATAAGACGTCAATTAAACGTTATTAGTAATAATATTCAGAACAACGAGTGTTGTCATCAATCAAACTAATTATTGTATAGGTCCGTGTTACATTTACACTGTGCCATCGTTAAATCAACTAACACTATACGACTATTTCATGTTGGTCTTGCATGTTTATTACAACATTTAGTGACGAAAGCGCATTGTCGTCCGGAAGGCAAGTTTCAAAAGTCAAATTACGGCAATATTATGTTTCAACTCGGTGTTTACCCAGATAGCGGACTTATCAACCCAAATAAAGTATACACTTGTTTCAATCAATCTTTTTTATTGTACATGTATTTTCAATCATACTTTAGCTCTAACAAAACAGCCTCTGTACCATTTTAGTCATGTTCCTCTTGATTTTATTTAGGCTTTAGCTAACCCATAACTTTTTACCAGGGACGAATTATCATCACCTGGTTGATAATACTTTCACACAGGGAAAACACTCTTCACCCAGGTGAAAAATTGTATCACCAAAGTGAAAATATTATCATCCAGGTCAGTGAAAATATTATAACCTGGGGATATTAAAGTATTTGTGTACACATCAAGTTGAATAACTAAGAATGGATTGAAATGAATGCAGGAGCCGCTGTTCTTTCTATCGTCAGTGAAGGTCGGTGCTAGCAGATTCCGTACGGCTGAGTCTCCTCTCATTGCTTGGCGTTATAATTGATCGCTGAAGGCAAGAGGACCATCAGTCTATAATATAATGCACCCACCCACCTATTTTGCGCGACATCCATTCACGTCTCCCAGCATCTCAACTAACAACAGCAATTCCAGTCGACGATGGTTTTGTAATTGAGCTATCTTGAAAGCCAGCGCTAGCCCCAAGGTTTAATTTCGGCCCGACTAGTTGAAGTGGATAAGGCAGTGTGGAGCGGGAACGATGCGAGGGAGTCATTTCCTGTGGACTCCTAGAATTAAGGTGGAGCTGTGTTAATGTACCGCCTGTGTCACCAAATCAGTCTTAGGACCAGTCTCTAATCCCCATATGTGGGTATCAGTCCACGTGTACTTCTGAATCGAAATCTGCGGGTCCTCACAGCGGACTCACCAAACACCTACAAATATTTACATTTCTTACTTTGGCATTTTTCATATACTTGTGCACATATCTTGTTGAATTTATTTTTCAATATATATCGACTTTAATTGATTTAAAGGATATGTTATCAACAGAAGTGAAAACAACTTAGGATATGGTTGGATAGCAACCAAGTACCATTCCTGTACAGCTGATCGACAAAGTCCCTGGATACAGCCTTTACAGGTAAGGCATATTTCTTTAACTGTCGTAGTCTGCTGCCTCTAAATGTCATAATCTTCATTGTTTAGAGATTCGAATGTGTGCACCTGCATGCTGCTCTTATACTCAGGAGAACCAGCATTCAATGTCATTTGCATAAATCTAGGTAATTGTGTTATCCATATCTTTGAGTGGTCGACCACGTTTGAATTCCTATGTTAATACCCCCTAAGAATGTGTCAAATGAAATACCTCTACTGGAAATGAATGGGGTTGGTAGTAATCATTAAGACAATTAAGGTTTTGCACATATTCGTTGTCGTTATCTAAAGTCGCCATTCAAGTTTGGCTTTAAATATGAGCCAGAGCTAGAGATATATGGACTCTAAGTTAACTTAAAAAAAACATGCTTTTCTCGATCTTATAAAATTCAAGCTTTAGGGAAAGACAGCAACCGTTATTGAGTTAAAAGGATTTTAGGAATATTAAATTCATAACAAATGTGATGCTTCATTGAGAACTCGAACAGATTTGATCTGTTTATAAAATGTACACTTTTGTTGTTGATATTTTTTGTTCTATTCCTCGCCATGCTGTGCTACCTGGAATACTTTATGTTTACATTTAGATTTCTTCATATTTACTATACAAACCGCTATTTCTGTTGAGCGCAGGCATCAGTTGTAAAGTTAAACGCCACGAGAATGAGGCACTCTCCTACGCAGTGTATACACTCAATGCTCTAAACCTCCACCAACCACCTTGTAGACATCAAATCCGTTTTTAATAAGCCGTTAATGCTATTTGAGATTATTTGATTTAGGTTTAACCAAGGATTGAGGTCGTTATTCCAACATATTACAGATCTCACTAAGTACCTTTTGCCTTTTGACGAATATTAGCATTCTTCAGGTAGCACATGCAATTGGGTTATCTTTGATGTAAAGGTTACCCGACTCAATCTCAACTTGCCTCATTACCATTGTACGCTTCATGTCCAATAATACTGAATGGGACTTGTTTAAATCACCTGTTTGCATCACAAACCCACCGTTCGGCAAAACTCGTCATTTTTCTGAAAGTTATAGTTAGAGAACTTTTAAGAATATTAGAAAATCCTAACAGCTATAATTAAGAGCGGATAACTGGATGCTACATTCAGTTTATATGCCCACTCATCTTCACAGCATCAGTTGTTTCCAGTTTGTTTATATGGGAAGCTTCAAAGCTGAGAATTTTCACTTGATTAATCTCTTTTCGCTTCCCGACCAATGCCTGATAGGATTGTCCTAATCCTTTGTTTTATGTATTTGGCACATTTGATGCGTCAATAAACATTTCACCGGGATGTATTTTTAGGGCGGCTTTCCTGTGAAGTTGTTATAATCCAGTATTCTATGTATTGAACTGTTGTAAGTGTATACGCGCTTCTTTCCAGCCCGGTCTGTTAATCAGTGTTCTATACAACGCCAGTCTTTCGTGTAGGCTAAAGTCCACAAATCCATATCATAAGCATCTCTGAATGAGTTACTTTACACTGGAGATTTTGTTCAAATAATGGAAACAGATTATGATCACCACGGTGTCACAGAGATATGTTTATAAAATGAAAGAACGATATTTATCAACCTAGTCATACCTTTGATATTTATTGTGTAAAGAAGCTTAATTCTTGATACTATAGTTCCTTTGGTGTCCAGTGTGTTTGTATAAATCACATCAATCCTACAATGGCTCTTCGAAAATTGATTTTAAGACGCAAGATGTTGGAAATTTATGGGGGGAAAACTCGCGAAAGAATTCTTTATCTCACATTTCATTCTGATGCCTGCTGTCCTAAACAACTAAATATAAAGAGTGTTCATTGATTTGAGAATAAGACAATTAGACTGCATGGTTTGTGGCTAACCAGAACGTCTCCTGACAATGTTAAACATACCAGGTGAATTCAAACATCGGATTAATCTAATAACGCTGTCTAAACTTGTGTAAGCTCTAGTTTTACTAAAGTCCCTATGCGAATGACCTTTATCGCCACATATTATATCACTGGATTTCCCCACTTTCATCCACTGGACATTATATAGCAGTCTCTTGTCTCGGCTCCACACCAACACATTATTTATTCAATTATTTGATTGGTGTTTCTATTCAAGACGCGAATCTTTAACAGGCTTGTCCTTTCAAGCATTCACCAGAGCAATATTATGGTATTCAAACGTCACTGTATAGTATTTCACTTGATATTAATATCAAAGGCATTTGACACAAAGTCTTTCGATGTGTCATAACAAAATGAAGGAACAAAATTGTTGTTCAATGGCAATGAATAATATCTTGGCATTAAACAAAAATAAATTGAATTACATATATGCTACTTCGATCGGCCATTTAAAGTATGGTAAAGCAACAGAAAAGGAGTAAAAACAAATCTTGCAGGTGCTACTCTTGCTTGTAAACAATGAAAACAGTTGGCCCACATGCCTTTCGCTTATTTAAAAAAAAGCTGCAACACTCTCTAATGGCCACTTTCAGATGAATGCCTTTCTCTTCGAACCACATACGCTGATCTACGTCACGTTTTTCCACTCAATTGACGTGACAATAGGAATAACACAATAACTTTATCTGAATTACGAATGCACACACAATCCTCCTTATTTGCACCTGTAATCAGCCCTCACGTCCAGGTAAATTATTTCTTTATCCAATTCCGCGACAACTATGGAAGATATCCTAACCTAATCCTCTTGTGAAGTCATGGCAGTATTGTCCCTGATCTTCATTGTAAACAGATTATACGGGGCTATTATGTACATGGACTTTATTTAATCTGTTAGTTACATTTCTGATCAACTAATCCGTAGGCGTAAAATGAGCCATAGAGTACCATAGGTTATCTCTGATTCTCCGTTACTTTTAATGTCACAAGAAAGTAACATTTGTAGTATGTTAGTTACAGTATCCCACAGAACGGTTGCCAGACATTCTTAACAATGTTATATCTTAAGTTGGGATATTCTGACAACCTCTCAAACAACGACAATGTGGGAGTTTTTTGTAGAAACATGTACATATCTCAAGGCTTTGTAGATTACAACTTCTGGTTTATTATCTGTGCAAAGTTTCAATGTCTGTTCAGACACCGTTCTTAAACTTAGGGTAATCTGGTCGAGAATGGTGTCTGCATAGACCATTGAAATGTTTTGCCGATAATAAACCAGAAGTTGTATGCATAAAACATTGCCTGATGTTATTAATCAATAGCTGGAATTTTGTGGAGAGAATGTAAATCCGTGCAGCCGCATTTATCTATAGAATTATAGTCCTAATAACATAAACAAGAGGAGGTATAAATAGACCCATTATTTTGACATATTCAAATCGAGGATTGTTTTCCAATGTCTTTATGCCAAACGTATTTAATGTCTTATATACATTGATCAGTTTAGTCTATCATCTTGTTAAAGCATGTGGCAAGAAATGTTAACTGATAAGAGTCAAGTAAAGCATGACAGTAACAATGCTCAGAGTCGTATTATAATGGACTATACATGTAAGCAATTTTGTGCAAGAAACATGCTATGAGATGAAATATAGGTCACTATTTCTGAGTGATATCGATATAGGATATAACAAGTAAATATAGTTCACTATATGTTTGAGTGATATCGATATAGGATATAACAAGTAAATATAGTTCACTATTTCTGAGTGATATGGATATAGGATATAACAATTATCATTACAACTAAACCATAGCACAAAGCACTATTCTTGGGATATTTATAATGTCATAAAAAGAGGTAGACAGCTGTATTATACTTATTTTATGTAAGCACAAATGTGTTAATTGATCTATTGTCGCGTTTCGGAAAACCTCCTGTTGTGCATGCTCCAGCGTTGTGTACAAATCCCATATTTTTTTATTTTATTTTTTCTCCAACACAACGGACGTTTATATGACTTCTCTTAAGCTAAAAATCACAGTTCGTATGGTCACCATATTGATTCTCGATTGTGAAGCGCCAATCATGCTTAACAACGGAACATTATTAGTATCACAGCTACTGCAACAATAAATATAACGACGATATACTAATGAAAAACCTAATTTGTATACAGTATTGTTGTAGACCACTTCGATATAGGGCCTGTCTGGGACATTATTTCCGTTTTGGCGCCAATTCCATTGTGATGGTGGCTTGGCTGTCCGTGTGTTGTGCACCTGGATCATCCGACAACATTGCATTCACTCATAGAGTATAAATATACCAGTAAATTACGTTAAACACGAGCTGTCATGGACTAATTCGCTTCCATGAAAAACAGCCGATATGTAGCTTACCGAAAAGCTACAAGTAAACTACTGGTTCATTATAATTTGGTTCATTAAATCACAAACATTTTCAAAAGTTCATCGTCGGCGCTCTACGAAAACGTTTTAATATTGTAAAAAAGCATAGATAGTTTAGTCTAGTTCATCCTGAAATCATATTACATAAGTATACATGCTGAGATAGATAATACAAAGACAATCATTTTCTTAAGCCTAATGCTATCTTCAGATATTTATCAAGATTCAACAGAGTTGTTACATTGTTAATGTTAATTTATGTTAATTGTCTGTTAAGTTATATTCCTATACAAGCATTTAACATTATTTTCCTTTTAATATCAGCTTCATTAACGTGATCTATAATTAGATGTGATCCCACTTCAGCCTGTCTACGAAGAATATTTCTTGAGTCTGGTACTTTTCCAAACACGAATCCCACGATTCTTGAGTCTGGTAAGATTTCAAAACACGAACCCCGCGGTTATTGAGCCTGGTAGTTTTCAAAACACCAACCCCGCGGTTCTTGAGTTTGATAGTTTTCAAAACACGCACCCCGCTATTCTTGAGTTTGATAGTTTTCAAAACACACACCCCGCGATTCTTGAGTCTGGTAGTTTTCATAACACGAACTCGGCGATTCTTACGTCTGGTTGTTTTCAAAACACGAACCCCGCGATTCTTGAGTCTGTAACTTTTCAAAACACGAACCCCGCAGTTCTTGAGTTTGATAGTTTTCAAAACACGGACCCCGCAATTCTTACGTCTGGTCGTTTTCAAAACACGCACCCGCGATTCTTGAGTCTGGTAGTTTTCAAAACCCGAACGCCGCGATTGATTTGGAATTTGACACTGCTGAGGTTGAACCCATTCAACCAACTCGCTTTTTCTAATTGCAATTCTGCCGGAAGGAAGCTTGTTGTACCCAGGGTGTATTTGCGGGTAAGTGAATTATAAAGGAACACCAATTGGTGGGAAATGGAATCAAGACTATCAACTGGCAGACCTAATGAATAAGTGACAAACATTCACCATGGTAAAAATGTTTAAGTTGAATGTTTTGAATTGAAAACCAATAATACAATATAATAATATATAATATTATGCAAACCGTGATTGTTGTTTTTTCCGTGTTGGAATTGTAATGTGATAACGACAAAGGGTAACGGGTGGAGTCTTGATTGTTGCAGAGTTCAGCAGTTGGTTCGGTAAAGCACAACGTTCAATTACTTTGATAAATCGAACAACGCTGTGTCCTCGGCTAAAAGATAGCACAAATAGTTTGAACTGTTAAAACTTGTAACAGCCAATAAATGATACAAATCAAAATATATGTCATTAACGTACTTTGAAACGGGCTAAGTGGTAAGGGTTCGCCATGTTTAATGCAGTTGCAAAATAAGAGTTATTGTCGATAAGAAATGTAAGGAACTTTGATTATCAACGTCCGTGCAAATCGTTGTTTCGTTATGAGGAGTCAAACGCACGCAGATAAACAGTTTGTGAATATTTAGTTTAAAGACAATATATTGCTTCTGAAATATAAAACCTATCAAAGCAAACTCTATTTGCTCTCTATCCATCATTGTTTCATTCAAATATCTTTTGTCTTGTTGTATACTATGCATGACACGAACCAATCCATTGTTGTTGTGTATGAGTTCCTTTATCGTGGCAAACGGTTTCTACAGACTAATCGGATATTTTATGTTCCGTGGATCTCTCAGAGCACCTGTTGGTCGGCGTGGGAGGACATTCATAAATGACATTGTTTTACCTATGGCATTTAAAACATATATATGAATGATCCAGATTCAACTTTCCAGGGTCATTCCATTGATCCATCCTTTTACGATCGTACATACCCGTATACTATGTGAGCCACGGGGACATTTAAAGCCAGTGTTATACCGACGGGGTGTACTATGTTTTTTATCGGAATGTCTAGTAATGATTAGATTGCACACTCGAGTGTAGTAACACCATTCTTCATGGCTGTGTGAAGTGTCAATCAGTTGATGTAAGCTTTTCATTCATTGGCGCCGATTACAATGAATAAAACTATAGCTGCGTCATAGGTCAGAAATTTATTTAGCGTACCGAAATGGTCAATTTAATGTTAACCATTCCTTTCTTTACTTGTGACAGTGCCTGATGACATTTAGCTTTATCACTTACACATGTGACCGTTTGTGTGTCTGCTTTCAAATCACATAAATATTTAATCTGATGAAATATTCTTTTTTATCATCGACTTCTGAATGCTTTTAATAACACGGCATTATGAGTCAATAATGCTGGCTTCATCTTTAACAATAAAATGCCATAGAATATAAACTATATAAACACACAATGTTATATGTTGAGGCACAAGGCTGCATGTACATGTAAGCATTCAAAACCAGGCTTTCCAAGTTAGCTGTTGATGTCCATTACGTTGACATCAATTTATTTATAAATTTTTTGTTGCTTTTATTTTATTTATGTGCGTTTTATTGTACGGTGTGTACCCATCTATTCCAGCTAGCATCTACACGTTAGAATCTTTCCAATACATAGACTACAATGGTTAATTACACATGCCAAATGGTTTTAAAAGTCATTTCATTTTCACCATCCTTACATACAACAGTTAAGATTTATGCAAGGTCGTATTTCTGTTGTACAAAAGAACAGGCAAAAAATTGCCAAACGTCTCAATAACGACCAACTAATAAAATAAGATAATACACTTGGTAATTGAACTCTCCTCTCCCAAAAACCATCATATACTCGGCAAATCCGGGTTTCTATACCTTTCTGGTTTGCTTGAGATCATTTGGTTGGTTTCATTTCTAGAATCAAGGTATATTGTATGGGCTACAATACACACGTTATATGTGACGTTGGTTATATACGTTGGCATATGGCACACACTCTGGTGGTTATATCTAATTGAGACGATAACAAAAATATAATCCACAGACCTGAGCATTCATCCCGGTGTTCTTGTAACATATTAAATATCTCATTAAATGCCTTTTACTACTGGATGAACGCACAAAGATGATTTTATTATAGTATGAACGGGTAGCGTGTTAAATGTTCTTAAATATCTGCTGTATACTGGCTTAGCCGTGTGCAATTCGCACATGTGAAAGTGTTACCATTGATAAATTGTATACCCTCTGATTCTCAACTTGGTTCGTTACAAAACTTGCCGGTTTCAATTCTGATACGAACGGATCATAAAGACTGAAAACTGATTCATCGGATAAAATCGGAAACAATTAGAATATCCTAACAGCTACAATAAAATAGTACGAAACTGCATGTCACGTTTAGTTTATATTTCCACTTTTATTTTGACAACAGACATTTTAGCAGGATGGAATAATCCAGCCTTATATGTATTGAACTGCTGTTAGTTTAATTTAAGGTCTTTCCCAGCCCTGAAACTTAATCAATGTTTTAATTTGTGTGTCTTTTAGAAAGTAAATATTAACAGTGTCTTCGTTATTTAGGGACTCTAGCTGACTAACCTTCTTTTTTGTAGAAGGCGGGTAGCAGAGTGGTCTAGGTGGCCGGCATTTACTGCTGGACGGTGCCCTTCTCTCTGAGGGTCGTGGGTTCGATTCCCGTACGGGTTTCAAAGTGCAAACTTTTCTAAACTAGAATCTGTTCAAACTAAGAAAGTGTTATCCCAAAATAACGAAAACACTGTAAATGAATGTTTATTAACACACAAGTCTTTCATGTAGAGTTAAAACCCACTTTACCGGTATAGTATCCGGAGAGTTATACTCAAATAATGGAAACGAACGTTCACCGCCAGGAGTACATTGAAATATGTTTTAAATATTATTACGCTATTTAAACCGCTCATGTCTTACTTAAGAAATTCTTCGAATGCCCAGATATTAAAATACGCGACATTTTCACAGTCAACCACATTGTATTATTTTGGCCCGGCTCCAGAGAAAGGTATTAAAAAACCAACCACGATATTCACAGTCACTTAAACGTGTCTTTTTCACCTCGAATTGAAAGGTGTCCTCTAGCCCGCGAGTCTTCGTCCAAGGATGCTTAATATTCCAATGTGCAAACAACTGAACCTCGACACGGACACATCTATAGACCTTTACAACTCACCATTAATACAAAACATACCGCATAGCGCATACGGTGATCTACGTCACATATTTCCAATCAGTTGATGCGACAATAGGAAAATCATGACACGTTTATCTGAATGCACACACTGTCCTCTTTACTTACACCTGTAATCAGTCTACACGTACAGGTAAATTATTTCTATATCCAATTCCGAGACAACAATGGAAGATATCCGAACTTGATCCTTATTCATTTGTGCAGTCATAGCACTATTATCGGAGATGTTCATTGTATACGGATTATCTGGGGCAATATCTACATCGATTTGTGGAAGGACAATAAGACGTAGTGTACGATAGATGATCTCTGATTCTCAGTTATTTTTAATGTCACGAAAAGTCAGATTTGTGGTTTGTTAGTTGCACGACCCTAACGAATGTTTTCCAGGCATTCGAAATAAGGTCGTATTTTGTGTTGGGATATTCTACCGACTTTTCAAATGACGACACTGTGGGAGGTATCTGTTAATAATTCATAAGTTATATTAGAAGCATATGTACATACCACACAGGCTTGTAGATTACAACTTCTGGTTTTATTATCGAAGCAAGATTTCAATGTCTCTCCAGACATCGTTCTCAACCTGATTATCATAATCTTGAGAACGATGTCTGAATAGACATTGAAACGTTGCGCCGATAATATACCCATAGACAAAGTCCGATTGGTGATATACAGCATAACCATCCAAATATAACGAAGGTTGAGAGAGATATACATAGTCTCCAACACAACAAAACAATTACCTGACGTGATCAAATTCGGCACAAAGTCCCTCTGACAACAAATAAACCGTATATTGCTTTCCAATGTGTCTGATGCTTTAACGAACACAGATTTACATTTTTATTGAACATTCTATTGATCGGATAAAATGACCTACGCTTCAGATTAGCTAGTCACCAACCTGTGACACCTCTTGTTAAAACATGTGGCAAGAATCGTCAACGGATACGAGTCAAGTAATGCGTGCCAGAAAAATTCTCATAGTCATAACACAAAGCAATGTAGACATTACATCTGTGCAGTTTTCGGCAAATAGCAATATATATTTTTGTCATACTTTAGCTTTTTGGGGTGCGGGTGACAAGATAAAACATCGACAAATAACTCATATGGTTATATAACAGTTATCGTTATCCGTAAACCATAGTCAAGTTCTTCGGATATTTGTGTTGAAGGTAATAAGAACAAGTGTATCAAGTACGGGGCTATTTTACTTGTAGAGAGCTGTAATGGACTTATTTCCTGTAAGTCAACGTTATATGTTTGCAGTTATGTATTGTTAAATGACAAATGTTGGAATAAGTTCTCGTGCAATTCGCCAATGGCTTGTCTAAAAATGTTGTTTATTTTATTATTTTGTTCTCACTTCTATTATAATTGTGTACTTGCTATAGCGGTAAACGAAGCTTAATTCCATTTCGTTGTATATTTTCTTAATATAAAGTTACAGCCTAAATGGTTATCATATTGATTGTCAATTGTGACGAGCTACTAACGATGATGTACTAACGAACAAATCTAATTGGAAATAAGTACTGTTGATGACTAGTTTGATAAAGGGCCTGTCTGGGACATTACTTCCGGTTTGGCGCCTACTTCCTGGTGATGGCTTTATGACTGCCCGTTTGCTGGGTAGTTGGTTCACGCGAAAACAGTCACTCGAGGACTAATGAATCGGCTAGTGAATGACGCTATATTAATTGTGACGCCATGAATTCATTAAAACACATATTGAAAGCAGAACAATTCTCAAATAATGATATATATATATAGGAAACTGATTATAACATGTCTCTACTGGTTTCCTGGATCATTTTGAAAAAGTACATACGATATATAGAGATGTGCGATAAGTGGACACTTGTTAACGGATTATCGATTTGTGTTTCCATTTATTAGCGTCACAGAGAAATTTCATTTAAACAAATCATGTCCCATCCATAGACAAATGGCATCATGTTTATTTTATTTCCAGACTTGAAAATTAATGGAAACGGGTTATAAATATATATATAAGGAATATAAACTGTATAAACAAAATAAAAATATGCACAGTTTCGTTTTATCCAGGGTTCTTTCATTCATTAGATATTGTCTACAATGGTGTTTTAAGCATAATATTCATTCATGACACGAAGCAATCTTCGATGCCCAGAGCATTGGCTAAACTATTACTGGCAAACAGTTGATAAACGGTTATTATTTATTGGCCCAGATCATTAACTAAGCTATAACTGGCAAACTGTTGATAAAAGATTATCATTTATTGATCCAGAGCATTGGCTATATACTATTATTATCCGTCAACCAAATTCGTTGTGTTCTGATTGGTCAATTTGCAGGGGGGTAAAAACCCGTACACCCCGT
>JAQQZZ010085441.1:0-18539 GCA_030265115.1 Mopalia vespertina
CAAGCTTGTGTATACGTCAGGCCTGTGCTGTTGGGGAGAAAGGTCAGAACAGGGTTTCCCCATGGTTAAGCAAACTTTATTTAGGAGGACCTATTTATAGGTTTCCCAAATGTTTGAAGTCTTCATCTAAATTTGAATTTTGCTACTGATTTTGACAAATTTTGATCCGATAATCAATGAAATGTGTTTCAAGCAATTTTGCTTTATTTTTCAGCAAGACACATTTATGTATTTAAAAAATCAGCAAACCATGTGAAAATGCAAATGTTAGGTTACCTCAGAAAATTTTAGAGGACCGATTTTTAGGTTATGCCGAAAAAGATTACAGCACAGGCCTGTACGTCATGTTATAACAGATGCCTTTGACTGCATCCACAAGCAAATGAACACACTGGTGACCAACAGTGGTTTCGTGCCGTCAACGACGTCAGTCCCGCCTGTTAAATTATTAGACTATGGTTCTTAGTCTGAGACCCATAGCTTGAAAATTATTCTCCACAGATCTGTGAGCATGAAGTTAAAACAAATCCATCAATAAATCAATCAATGAATAAAGTTATCTACCAAATCCCAAAGTCAAAAGTACTTACAAGCAGGAGACACCCCTGGTAGACAACACTCTATTGCTTGGAAAGGTAGCTTCAAATACTCCTCGGGCATATCTCTCAAGTCCTGTCTTTTAACGATGTCTTTTTCTCCATAGTCCAGATAGAACACCTCTACTGTATCAGTATCTATCACGGATAGAATACGACCGCGATTCCATCTGAAACAATACACAAAACAGATTTTTTTGTTGCACTCATGTTGTACTCAAGAGTATTTGCTGTATATGGCAAATTTGTGTTGTAGCAATTGGTGAAAGACTGAGATGAAGCTTTCCGTGACCACCTGTTACATCGCCGTAACCCAAATCTGGACGCGTTTTTAGTGCAGGAAGACGCATCAATCAATTTGTTTGATTTTGGGTTTAACGCTGTACTTAAGGTTATTTGACTCGTATGATGATTCGCCAGCCCGGACACTACTGGTAATAAACAAAAAGACAGAAGGAAGACAGGGAAATCACAAGACGCAAAACGATGACATCACTAACGATATGGTCTACATATTGGCCCTTAGCTCGGGGAGCACCAGGGCAAAACAAGCTTCCTCCGAACCACCCGTACAACAATCAATGGTCCAATGCATAACCAGGGGCTACTTTCACAAAATGTTGAATGACAATCAAATTTTTTTCCCTTATTTTTACCCCAATAGTTCAACATGACAAAATTTTATCGTTGATAGCTGAGTGAAGCAGCCAACAATAATATAAACTTGCATGTGAATCCTATTCACTATTTAAGTACAATGTCTGTAGTCTTGACTTAAATTATATTCTTTATGCTACTGAAAATTATTTTTGTTAATGACAAATAAGTCTCTTCAACTGTAATAGAATGCTGATTTGTTTGTTTGTTTGATAACATTTTAATGCCAAGCTTAAGGTTATTTCACTCCTATGACGGCATGCCAGCCCATTCAGCCAATGGCTGAAGGAAATGACGCTCGACACCACTGCCAGCCCATTCAGCCAATGGCTGAAGGAAATGACGCTCGACACCACTGCCAGCCCATTCAGACAATGGCTGAAGGAAATGACGCTCGACACCACTGCCAGCCCATTCAGACAATGGCTGAAGGAAATGACGCTCAACACCACTGTCAGCAACCTAAGAAAAGATAGGACAATCACAGGAATAACACAAAGGGATCACAAAATAATTGATTTCTTGTTGCTCCTAAGCTCTGAGAACACCCGAGCAACAGAAAGCTCCCTCTCTCCAAGATACAGAGGCCCCCAAAGATGTGTTCCCATAACTAATACTTACCTGTTATCATTGGAATACTTGGCCAGACATAGAGTTCCTGGTTTATAACACCTGTCACTGAGGAAACCCTTCATTGTCGTCATGTCATTATCTATTCTGTTCATCAGAGACTCCAGTCTGTGGAGGAAAGAGATCGCTTGTTTTATTGGGCTTTACGGCTGTATTCTAACCCTTCGTGGGTTACATGTGGTGCACAAATATACATAATAAGGAACACAGCTCAGCGGTATCAATGACACAGCAAACACTGCTTTGTTTATCACTGTTCCGACTCCCTCCCTTCACCAATAGTTAAAATTCATCGCGAAGACAAAAACAGCACATACTTTAAATAAATAAATTCATCATTTGTCAACAAACTTGTGGTGTTGTAATATTTTCAATTTGCAGGGGGTAAACACTCATTACATCCCAGCGTAAGAGTGTTCATCTAGCAAAATTTCACTTATGACAATATAAGACATGGCCACCTCCACTTCAAATTTTATTTTCTAAATTTTATCAAAATTACAACACAAATAAGGAATTGGTTGGCCTGCGGCAGCTTAGATTTTGACTCAGTGTCAAAATGATGACAGAGGTCTTAGTAGCATTACTATAGCCTAAAGCTTGTCCTTAAATCTCAAACTTAAGTCTATTTCATTCAAATACAGGACAATAACAGGACATAATTCAGACACCACAAACAGATCAGCTTCCTGTTCCCCTTAACTCTGAGAGCACCAGGGCAACATGAAGCTCCATCCAACCACCCGCCCAGGGCAACAGGAAGCTCCTTCCAACTGCCTGCCAAAAAGAGAATATATGACTATCTCTGTCATGGTTATAATGTACTTACAGAGCCTCATTATCAAAAAGCTGTAGATAGAAATGACCGGGGCTCTCACAGGCTGCCATATAAACAGAGGTCTGTTCATCTCTGATCTCAGACAAACTCTCAACAACTGGTTCTGGATCTAAAACACTCTTACTGAAAAAATAAAAAGAACACAAAGCTTCAAAAATAGTTAAACTGTCATGAGGAGTGACAAAGTGGCTTAATTGACAAATGCCAATCAAACGTCTTAACTTAATGTGAAAATAACAATGTTTCATTCTACATTTTCAACAAATTTGTGTGAAGACTCTAAAATGATCTTTCAGAAAGTGAAATCTTTGTATTTATCAAAAGAATCGTCTTGATGAAGTGTAATGTTTAAGTGGCTTTTCAAGTTTGATTTACAATGCAATGTAAGATGGGCGGAAAGCAAATGACAATAAGAGCCCCTAAACACAAGACGAGTCAATGTTTTGAAGAGCAAAAAAATTAAGAAAGCACCAAAAAAAACAATGAAGAGCAACAAAACAGGAAGAACAATAAAAATAGAAAGGAAGAACGACAGAAAAAGCACACATCAAGTTGATATAACAGAGGTTGCAAGTTTTTCAAACAAGATATGCCATTTAATTATTTCATATTTGCTGATTATGTTGCATTATACAAGAAAACCACCTTGAGTTCAGTGAGTTTGAGTCTCTATCTTAAGAATTAATATTGTAGATCTACAAACATGCTGGTTGATTTTCTCAGATGGAACTTTGACTAGTGTAACCCTTGGGGCCAACAAAAAATCGGAATAACATTATTTGGAGGAAAACCAGTTCTTCTCGATATGACCACAGGAGGGGTTTAATTATTTATATTTAACGCCGTGTTTATCGTTATTTCACACATATGATGGCGTGCCTGCCCAATGGGTGGTTTGTTTGTTTGTTTGTTTGATTGGGGTTTTATGTCGTACTCGAGGGTATTTCACTTATATGACGATGTGCCAGCCCAATGGGTGAAGGAAACCACCCTCGACACCACTGGCAACAAACAAAGACAAGCAGGACAAATACAGGACAAAAAACTCCCTCCAACCACCCGCCCCAATGGGTGGAGAACCAACCTCAACGCCACTGGCAACAAACAAAGACAAGATGAAAGTAATACAGGCCAACAGTAGAAAGCAATACAGAGACGTCACAAACAGATTGGCTTTCTGTTCCCCTTTAGTTCTGAGAGCACCAGGGCAACAAGAAGCTCCGTTGGTAGGTAATTAACACCTGATATCAACAGATTACATTATGAACACACCTGTAATCAGGAAGGGTAATCTTATCTTTACACAGTTCATACAGTAACTCCAGGTGCTAGACAACAAAGAAGCACATACAATCATAATTAGCACATTAGGAAATAGCCAAAATAGCTCAACTTCACATTTTTAGTGATTTTGCATAAAATACTCAAGTTTTTAAGATTGGCTATACTTAAGGTTATTTCACTCATATGACCGGGTGAAGAAAACCTCCCACGATGCCACGGGCAACAAAGAAAGACAAGACAATCAAAGGACGCTATACAAAGACATCACAAACAGATTGGCTTCATGTTGCCCACAAGCTCCTAGAGCCTCAGGGCAACATGAAGCTCCCTTCCCACCCTCTGTTTCTTAAGTATAAACAAAACAGACTTTATGAATTGGTTTGATTGGTGTTTAACCACAGTAACAGAACCAAAATGTGTAACGTCCTTACCATGTTAAGTAAAGATAGATAGATTGATTGATTGGGGCTTTATGTCGTGCCATGTCACTTACATGATGGCCGTGTATTTCAACAATTATTGACACCAGCACAACCATAAAATGTGAAGCGTTTCCATAATGTTGGACAGTTAATTTTCCTCCAGTGCTAAGTAAAGACAGCACTGCTACTCTTCAAACAAACTGACAGAGGGCTAAGTGAAGATAGAATGGGTGTGCTCAAGAGATACGACCACCCTAGACTGGAAGGCACAGGTGATATGTTTGTTTGTTTGTGTGGGTGTAACGTTCTTCTCAAGTTTATTTCACTTATACGACGACAGATTGTCCATTTCACACTGATCCCTGCTTAAATACGGTGGAAAACTTGGAGGAAACCTCGTAAAAACCACCCCCGTGATTCACGGAGCCACATCATGTGACTCAATCATATACCTAATGGTCGATAGACTGACTCAACCTGTGAATGGTACATTGAAGTAGGATAAGTAAGCAGATGCGCTAACCAGTAAGCCGTGGGCCAGCCTATGTTGGAGGGCACTGGTGAGATTTTTTTGTACAGTTATCTACTTCAGTGGCAAAATAGGATCAGGTTCTCATTAAACAAATACACACTAAGGTCAATCCTTTAACTGGTCAACACAGGACAGTTTAAACATTTTCATGAACAGATCTATTACAATACTTGGGAATTTCTACAATTACTTTGGTTCCCAAAAACGTTTGGGCGCCCAAAATATGATATGTCCATATAAATATCAATAATTAAAATTACTTTTTTAATAAAATCAGTTTAAAAATCAAGCTAAAGAGGGATAGGTACAGAACCCTGGTTATTGTCGGATGAATTTGGGAAATGGATCTGGAAATTGTGTCCACAAAATCCTTCACTATTGTGGTTTGGTTGTTTGATTAGGGTTTAACGTCATACTCAAGGGTTTTTCACACTGTTCTTTGTTAAATAGGGTGGAAAACCGAGAGGAAGCCTTGTCAAACCAACCCCGCGATTGCAGGGGATTGACTCTCTCATACAAACTTGAACGTGTTAGCCGAACTTGGAAGTAAGGTTTGTACACGGACATGCTATCCACTTAACCACAGCCTCGAGGCCCCATCCTGCTATGAATCATACCTTAGGATTCTCAATAGCATATCCATTTCGAATGAGTGAAGTCCGTATCTGAGTGTTTGTCGTCGTCACTTTAATGCTCTTGTGATAAATCCGCTCCACCAAAGGATCCAACCATAATGTACCTCCTAGACTGAAGAGTTCCAAGTCAAACATAGAAAATGATGTAATTGTCAAATAAAAACTAAATCAGTTTTAAAAATATCAGCAACAGTAGTTATAAATTACCATAAAAACTTTTAATTTTAATAATTAATTTTAATAATTAATGAATACAGACCAAGATCATTCAAGCATCTTTTTACACAGGAACTTACACTTAATTTTTAATGTGATTTTGTTTCTCATTTGGTTTCGAGACTATTTGTCATGTGACAATACATTCTCCACCTCTATGGATTCCGCAGTGTTTGTTTGTTTGGGGTTTAACATCATACTCAAGGGTATTTCACTTATATGATGACAGATAGTCCACTTCACACTGTTCCTTGCCTTATTACGTTGGAAAACCGAGAGGAAACCTCATAAAAACCATCCCCGCGATTGCTGGAGCCACATCGTGTGACTCACTCATACATGTATATCTGATAGTCAACAGATGGACTCGATCCCATGAATGGTGAGTAGGAGTAGGAAGGGCACACGCTACCACTAAGCCACAGCCCTGGATTCCGCATTGAGAGGCGTTCGAATTACTTGCATCATTATGTAACCATCAAGTACCATCTAGCCTTTTAATGCAGACAGCAACTTTGGGATACACCTGCATCCTCACATTTCTCCTAGGAAGTCCCATTGGGGAGCTCTACTCTTCCCCACAGGTACGGAACATTCCAGCCTCTTACAAATGTTTAAATATGTAATGTGGGTAAAAAAAGGAAACAAATATTTTATCTGAGAAAATTAAATTTTTTCATAATTTTAAGAAGAATTGCATTGATCTGTATCTGTCTGACATCATTATAAAGTCCTGGTGCATTTATACAGTTGTTAATTTTCCGATGACAACTGCACACCAAGCGGACTATAAACAATGTCATGGAGGTAAGATGGCGACAGTTTGAATTAAATGTACTTGCATGCGAGGAACAATTAAAAAAACCTCTGCACTGAAGAGTGTGTTGTGTACTAATATCTCCACACCATAAATGTGTACTAATATCTCCATACCATAAATGTGTACTAATATCTCCACACCATAAATGTGTACTAATATCTCCACACCATAAATGTGTACTAATATCTCCACGCCATAAATGTGTACTAATATCTCCACGCCATAAATGTGTACTAATATCTCCACACCATAAATGTGTACTAATATCTCCACACCATAAATGTCCATAAAAATAGTTCCATGCCTTTTTGTCAATATCACAATTTAAGATAAAGGATAATATTTTAAAGCAGATTTTCTTTCGTCCATTAAACACAATTCAACTTAAGGACTTATTTATTTTATTAACAAATCCAATGTTAACTCAACAGGTTAAAATCCCAAAGGTGAGGTGTGCATCAGAAACATACACTCTCAATAGACAGATTGTCCATTTCACACGGATCCTTGCTTAAATACGGTGGAAAACCTGAAGGAAACCTTGTTAAAACCACCCCCACATCGTGTGACTCACTCATAAACCTAATGGTCGACACACTTGTGAATGGTACATGGAAGTATGATAAGTAAGCAGAGGCCCTAACCCATGACGACTCTGCCATGAAAGCAATTTTATGTATACATCTTGATTGACTGGTGTTTTACAATGTGCTTAAGGATATTTCACTTATATGATGGCGGTGTATACCAACAATAATTGACCCTAGCACAACCAAGATGTGAAGTGTTTTCAGAATGTTGTAAAGTTAATTTTCCTCCAGTACTAAGAAAAGACAGCATTGCTACTCTTCAAACACACCGCTCTTAGCCAGAGTGTGTTTATACATTTAGACATGTCTTAACATCCAGTAAATGATTTTGTTTGTTTGATTAGGGTTTAACGTCGTACTCAAGGGTATTTCACTAACAGGACCATGGCCTGCAAGCATTGAGACGTTTAGGCTTTGTCCTGCAGGACAGTGAACACATTGTTAAATTCTGGGAAACTTTACAGGGGCCGGTTGCTGGATTTGTTTGTTTGTTTGATTGGGGTTTAACGTCGTACTCAAGGGTATTTCACTAATATGACCATGGCCTGCAAGCATTGAGACATTTAGGCTCTGTCCTACAGGCCAGTGAACACATTGTTAAATTCTGGGAAACTTTACAGGGGCCGGTTGCTCGAAGCGCTATTAAATTTAATCCGGTGTTAGATGACGCCACGCCATATTGAAGGTCTATCTCTAACCAGGTATTAGTGATTTAATCTGGTGTTAGCGGCTATTCGTCTTTCGAGCAACTGGCCCCGGGACAATTGCAATTTTAACTGGGCATATCCAGCTAATGTAATACCCATTACCTGAGAACAATTTTCCCCCACAATTCCTTGTCCTTCACTTGATCGACCATGGATGTATCAGCCTATCAAACAATGAAAACATATCAAATAAGATTGATTTATCGACATTAGGTTTAAATGTGACATGAAGTACAACCATTAAATGCATTGTGTTTAGTTCTGTACTGTGTAAAACCATAAAACATGAAGCATTGCTGTGTTGGAAAAACAAAACGACTGTCTTTGGAACATAGAGCTATTAGACTGTGGTCGTTTGCTGGTAGAGCGATGTAATTCAAGCCACTTTTAGATTGACGGATTGACTGGTGTTTTACGTCATACTCAAGGGTATTTCACTTATATGGCAGCTGTGTTTTACAACAATATTAGACACCAGCAGAACCATAAAATGTTAAACGTTTTGCTAAAGTTTGAAAGTTAATCTTCCTCCAAACAAATTTAAAGACATCTCAAACAAATTGGCTTCAGCCTCTGGTAGTGGGTAGGCACTAAGCTCGGAGATCACCAGGATAACATTAAACTCCCTCCCACACTACTGTGTATTAAAGAGGACGTTAAGACTCACCCTTGGTACCCAGTCCGTGTCACTGTCCACAGGTGAGATTTTACACAGGTATGCCTCCACAGCCTACAACAGAACATTAACACACTATCAAATATAAAACACTCTTTGTCAGCGTTTCCTGTCATATTGCATTTCAAAGATATAAGCTCAGGCTATTAGGAGTGTGGTTGTAATGCACATTTACACTCAAGAGACTTGAGGGGGTTTTCCTAATTTGCATCACTTTGATTGGTGAAGAAAAAAACATGACCAATTAAAACAACATAGAAATGGGGGAATCCTCAATAGACATAAATACCATAAACCACATGCTGTGAATGAGCATTACCGATTGACATTATTTAGAGTATGCAGAATTAAGTATGTAGAAAATGACGCCTGTTTCGCCAATGTGAGGGAATGAATTCCTTTTGCCTTCAAGGTAACAAAACAAAATGAATATGTTTGCATTAAGCTCGTTATAGTAATTAATATTCGTATAGTGAACCGAGCTGACAATATCCCTCTCGTTTCATGTTGTGTGATATTTACCCAAAATTTCAGAATAATCTGGCTTTTCAATGTGGAGTTATGGTGTTTAATACAAATTTACTTGAAAACCTCATTAAAGTAATTAATATGCAAGATATGAGCTGAAAATTTGGCCCAAAATTTTAGGACAATCGGGCTATTCAATTTGGACTTATGGTGCTTAACGCAAATTTATTGAAAGCTCTTTATAATTATTTATATGCATGTATGTATAGGAAAATCGGGATATTCAATTTGGATATACAGTGCTTAACACAAATTGTACACCATTTCTTCTAAAACAGTATCACTTAATTAGCATAATTAATATGCACAGAATTCCATATAATTTTAATAACCCCTTCCTTTCCGGTCAGGCAAACGTTGTGTTAAATTTCAGAGAAATTCACTCAGTATATTTAATGATAGAAGCCTTTACACGGCTGACGCCGACGCTGACGCCAAGGGTATGACATAAGCTCACCTTACTTCGTACAGGCGATTTAAAAATGGCACTGCTGGTATTGTCATTATAAAGCGTATGCTATACCGACTTCTGTATACAGAGGCTATATCCAAGTATAATCAATGCCGTCTATATACTGAAGCAGAGGCATGCTAAGTTTTCTATCTCTACATTTACAGTATATATGTCAAATGTAATGTACTAAGTACATATATTATTTAAATACATTTAAATTCACAGTATCAATTCGCTAGTAATGAGACATAAATTGTGCTAGTATAGCAAACGTTATATAATGACGTTTACTGGATCTATGATTAGCAGTATTACTTTTAAGACTGTCACCATTAAATTAAAATCCAAACATAATGTGCATACCTTTTACGGAAGCAACCTCTTTTTACCAAAGGAGTTTCGTGGAGTTTTCAACAAGGTGTCGTTGCCTTCACATGTTAAGTTGAACGGACAGTACTTTATTGTGTGTGCTTTGTCTCCGGACAAGCCGCAAATGGGGCATGTATAACGGCGTAATATGGGACAGGTTACGCGGCCCATGGCGTCTTTCAAGACGTGAGTACCATACACCGATAACGTCTCTTTGTTGTTCTTGCAGAATACACATACAGTGTTCTTTGACATCCTGCAAGTTAGTTTTTTGGTTCTAATCTCTGTTCCAGAATGGACAACTTTATCATCCACGCCTAAAGACCGAATCCGTGATTGGTACACGTCAAATTCATCCAGCTCAGATTCAATACCATTCTTTGCAAAGTCATTGTATGTGTGTCCTGCCACTTGTAATACGGACGCAAAGGGAGGCCCTTTAAGAACATCAGGGCAGCCTGCAGTGGCTATGTCCCCTTCTGAAGAATTCCATATCAGCCCGTTAAATTGTGAACGCCCATTCCAGGTCAAGTCCAGTGGTTGAAGATTGTGAATTTCAGTAACTGGACTAGAAGATGACTTGGCAGGCGACCATGATTTCTGAAATGTTTCTTCATTGAAATATTGCAAGCATTTTGCCAAATCCAGACAGTTATTAGGTCCAAAAGCATCCATCGCAGTTAATGATGTTGAACGTGTTATTTTACAATTTGCCTCTCTGTGTTTATATCCATTAATCGTTCTAATTGCCTTGGACCCTGTTTTAAAAGACCCATCAGTGTTAAAAAAGGCGTGGCTTGGTTTGAAATAGATTATAGAGTATTTGTGCACGTTCTATAGGCAAAGCGCATGCGTACTTAGCTATATCTCTTTAACGATTGGCTGCTTGCTTCATAGGAGGCACGTGCTGGATTGTTTTGGTTGCTAAGAGGTCAAATGATGGGAAGAAATGGGTTTGAAATAGAGAGGAGGGTGGCCTTAATGCGACAATAAATCAGTTTGTCTCCTAACGTTGAGTTGAAAGTCTGACCTCGCCCTGCACAACAGCGGGTTGTCTAGTGGTTATCCTAAACAGAGTCGTTAAAGCAACAAGTCTGTCGCCACTTCTACGCGTTAGCGGGTACTGCCTTTTGACAAGGGGTTGATGATAGTTTGAGCTATTCAGATCACAGAACTGAAACAATCGCGTGCCGCTACAAAAACAAAACAGATCCCTCCTTGTTTTGCGTTTTATGAGATACAGAGTTTTCAATAGATGTAAACAATTCATTGATTTATCATGGCGTACAACGTGTAATCTGAAAATGGAACTTGTGGATAGTTTTAAATGTCTATTGATTCAGTCACTCGTTTATTTATAAAATAAATAAATTTCGCTTTTAAGTATAATAACTTTGTTTTCAATACCGGGCATAGTGTTGGCAAAGATGTGTAGATACACAACTTTCATCTTTGACGAATTGTTAAATAAACTCAGGTTGTCATCGAAGATGAAAGACCACCCTACATAGTTAAACAGGGGGACCCAAACTTTCAGACTTCCTCACTATCGGGCTATAAATTACAACAATCTCTCAGGTCATTCTGTACAATTAAACCCCCAAACTGCGAAAACAAAACCTATACGACTTCATGACAAGATTCTTAATTTTACGCTAACATTCTTGCTAAATGTAGACGAGAACGTAGAATGCCGTTCGATGATCAGCGCCCTTTAACACGCCATGGCGGAAGTCCAGCAAAACAGAACAAATGATGACCTAATAAATTAACATAAAATGATCCGACTTCTGTCGTCAGTGGCAGCCTCGTCAAAAATGTGTTCTAAGCTAGTTCTAAATAAAGTTTTCACTTCGAAACCTTCCTTGTTGCCGTTTATATGTCAGGTATTAGTGGCATGCGGAAACAAGATAATGTGGAAGGTAAGACGTTATTTAGAACTTACGTCTTACCTTCCCCATTTTCTTGTTGCCGTTTATATGTCGAGTACTGTATGAATGACATATAAACGGCAACAACAAAATGGGGAAGACAAGACGTTATTTAGAACTTTATTCACGCCTACTGTTTTGCAAAGCGCACACCCCTATTCGATAGACCAGCATGCAGCCCGTGTCAGAGGTCAGAAAAGTTTACTCGATTTACATAAGAACGCTTCAATTCAAGATAGTTTTAATGCAGCAAGTACACTTTTTGCGCAAAGTAACAAAACAAAAGAATACATATGTTAAAACATTGTTCAATAAATGTTAATTCTAAAAAACGATAAGTTTCCATAAGAAATAATTTTAATTTATTTTGTCCAAGACAAACATTTATATTTGTTTCTTAGACGGCCCAATAAGTTTGTTTTTTTCCATTCAACAGTTCAATACGATACAATGTAACAGATACCTATCCAAGATTCATGTGACCACATAAACTGATGACGTATTTTGTTGCCCGTCTGATATCTGAAACTTTCACCAGCAATAAGCGCCGTTCATCACTCTGCAGCTTCGTGTAAGTCAGTTACTTATGGTTTGGATTAGATCCAGGTACCGTCATATACTATTATATAGCGTATGCAATACTGATGGTACAGCTTCATAAAAAAACGTCTTGTACATTGAGATTTTGTTTTATCCAAACTACACAGAAAGTAAAATCTTTTCAAACGGAATCAACGATTCATGTCACGGCGCCATGACTATGTTTGTCTCCAGCGACTCCTCCTACCTTTAAAATGGCGAATGTGTATTCTCTGAAAGTTTAACTGTAAATTTGCAGAACATTTTTAAGCCTGTTGTTTGGTGAATTGGTAGGCAATTATTTTACTGTAGCTTCTTTAAATCCTTCACATCTAAGTTTAAAAAGCCGTCGTAGAATTGGTCCGCAATTAACAGAGTGGACGCATTTTGTGGCAGCAGACAGACGAAAAAGACAATCAGACGAGGATCGAACGATCGTGGCACGTCTCGACGCCAATACATTTTGCAGGTAATTGTAACCATCAAGTACCGCCAACGTAGACTTCAACTTAAAAGGAAAGACAACTGTTTTTCGACCTAAACTTATTATTTTTATTGCATATTTGCAAAGACAAAAATCTGTTATGCACTTGCATTCGAGTAAGCATAGCCGTTAATTACTTAATTTAACAGACGGGATTAGCTTGAAACCTCGTTAAAACTGAGGGTCTATGAGTTTTCTAGACACCTAATATTTCCGGTAGCCCTAATTTGACATATACCATATAGTAGTCTTCTACGAGAAAACAAAAAAGGAGACATGTTGAGCGTTAATGTTTATTCTTATTACAATCTAATTAAAATCAGATCTCAAAGCAGGCTCCCGTGTTTTGCTTGTCGCTATATTGAGATATAAGGCAATCACTCTACTAATACTGTTCAATTAGGTCAAGCTTACTGGGGTTCACGAAAGGTCACAGTTTCAGTTATCCAATAAAAACACAGATAACACGGGGCCATGGTAAACACCAAATTAAGCCAGATAAAGCAGAAGTTGTCCGATTATCTTCTGTGTCAATGTTGTAAGTCGCATTTAAACGGGGAAAATCGAATTCCACTCAAAGTTTATTATTTGAATGGTGTTTGTTGATTGTGCGTGCATGTACCCGTTGGTCATGTAAAATACTCAGCCGGGTAACTTCGGTATGTCGGCGGACATCTTTGGCTTTTACAAACTAGAAGTGAGAAGCAGCTCTGTGATTGGTCAATTTAATAAACAAATCGACATTATAGGGGGAGTGATTGCGCTAGATCTCAATATAGCGACAAACAAAACACGGGGAGAGTTTTTGAGATTTTGATTTTAATTAGATTGATATATCTTAATGTGTTGTATTTATGGTCATACAAATTGTTGTCCATACAAAGTCACCTTTGTGTTTTGCTACAAACCTCTTGAAAGACTTATTAAAAGGGTGAATTGCTGTCTGAAAGGGGCTTATAGAGGGTAGCTTGTGACAGTAATTCCCAATCAAAACGACTAGTTATCAGTCCATGTAAACCCATGAGATGTAAAACAGCCCTTCCCTCAAATAATGGAGATTGGTTAAAATGTTAATCCAAATATCACTTACACGACTGATTACAGATATTTTTAGATACTTCCAATTGTTAATTTTGAATAGAGTATTTAGATTAGGCAAAGACACAGGTGAACAATATTCCAATTTGTTTCTCACAAGAGAAACATATACATGGCTATCAAAGCTCCAAGCAAGAGAAATAGATGCACGGTTTTTAATAAGACCTTACATGTTTAATGCCTTAGAATCATTGACATCTGTACTTTCATTTTGTTTATATATAATTAAGATTTGATTTTAACATACTCTGTCTGACCCTTGCTTGTTGAAAATATAATTAAATGGAATTACGTTACGATTTGTATTCAAATGAAATAAATAGTGACATTTCATTTTATTTTATGACAGTTTTTATGTTTAACGACAATTATTAACACTAATGATTCACAATCGCGAAAATTTGAGATATATCTAAAGATTTTGGAGTCATCTGCTTAAACTAGTACATAAATCTGACTGAGGAAGGTCATTAACTAATCAAATGAACAAAAGAGGACCAAACTTTGACCTCGGTTGGGGTCAATTCTCGAAGTTCTCCCATATAAATATGAGCTATAGAGCGTTAAAATGGACCATTAACTCGACAGGACTTTAACAGCAGTGTAACAGCAGCTGGTCACATCTAAATAGAAACAATCGACCTGATGTTTGAAATTGAAGGGTTTTGTATTGAAAGGCAGAAATATCTAAACTCCCTCGTGTAGGCTAAGCGAACACGTCGTAAAACACCAAATAAATCAATCAATCGATCAGCCCATCACTCAGTCGAATCTATCAATCAACCAGTCAATCTATCAAACAATTCTCGCGCCAACCATTAAGACGGAAATTAATCATAGTTAACACCGACCTAGTACATACATGTAGTCTCTTTGACTTGTAGGCCAACATAAAGTCTTTAAATTACTCTTTTCAAGAAAGGAGACATCGCATGTTGAGAATTCCGTGTCCTATTAAATAAACCTCTCTGAAATACCGGTATACCAGCATGTGTATTGCTCTAAATCCACCAGTCAGTCGGGGCCTCTGTGGCGGAATGGTCTGGAGTGTACGCTCTAGAGATTGTATGCTTCTGACCCATATATCCCCCTTACCTCTGGGATCGCGAGTTCGGTTCCCGCGGGCCGTGTGTGGGTTGGTATGTCAGCAACCAGTGCAAGGTCGTGGGTTTTCTGGGGTAATTTACTACCAAGTTTTCCTCCCACAATAATGCTGGCCAATGATCTGTAATTGGGGTTTAATTCTTGCCTGGAGTCAGTCAATTGAAAAATATCAACTAATTTATTTGTCCATCAGATTAAATGAATAATCTTTCATATAATGAATCATTACTTACTGAGTATTAACATGCATGGTTAAAATAAATCCTGAATCATTATATCTGATAGTTAAAATAATCAATCAAGACTATTTCTTATAGCTAACTCCTGAAATAGCAGGCCAAGCATTTTACTCATAAATGCATCAGGCCCTCTGGCTAGGGGCAGTTTCTTTGAAGAGTAGCAATGCTGTCTTAATTTAGCACTGGAAGAAAATTAACTTTCCAACATTATGGAAACGCTTCACATCTTGGTTGTACTAATGTCAATTATTGTTGGAATACACCGCTGTCATATAAGTGAAATACCCCTAAACACGGGGTAAAACACCAACCATTCAATGATAAATGCATCAGTCCATCAACCAATGGCGCGGGTAGCTGGGAGGGAGCTTTTCGTTGTCCTGGTGCTCTAAAGGATATCAAAAAGCCGATCTGTCGTCGGGACTTTATTTAGCGTCCTGTGGTTGTCCTGCCTTGTCTTTGTGGTCAATGGCAACGGTGGTTTCCTTTAACCATCGGCTATGACGCCGTCATGCAAAACATCAATGCAAAACATCGATACGATCCTTATATTTAATATTTTTCAGTTGAATGTCCAGAATATTTGTGCCCTGAATGTGCCAACGGAAATGTGATTGACGCGGATAACTGCAGAACCTGCGAGTGTAACGAGAAATGCGGGGACGTAAGTTTTTTTATGGTTATTGTACAAAACAGTTACATTATCTTGACGGTTTTAGTTGAGCAAATTTTTATTTTGTCTATGAAATTAACCTGAATTTCCCAATATAATTTAATCGGAACAACTGCAATCATTCCTACCAGCTAAGCTAATCCGCCAACTTTAAGTTAAGTTAATCTATTTAGTTAAAACTCTTTCTTAAGTAAATATGAATACACTGTGTTAAGGTAATTCTAGTGCAGTGACGGGGGGTGGGAGGGGGGGGGGATTCTTCACTGGCTTGTCGTCATGTGAGTTCAATAAGCCTAAGTATATGTATAAGGTATCAAACCCATATCAAACAAGCAAACACACTTGAGTTCTATTCTGAAGCACAATTGTCAATTTTTTTTCGAATTCCGGCACTATTAACCCTTAAGCATAAAATTCAAACGACCAAGCTATCCTTATGTCTTTTAAAAAAGAAACATACAAATATTACATTCGTAGACTATCAGGAAATTTTGCCTGTGTGCTGCACGTAGGGTTTGATAAAAACTGACTATTGGCAACAAAGCAGTCAACAGAAAATATGTTATGCAATCAATTTGTTTATTACATATAACTATGAAACAAGAACAACGTGTCAAATTCGAAATTAAAACGCACAAATCTAACTTAACAAGTGCTTTGATTGAACCAGTTGTGATACGGACTCTATATTAAGTGTATATTGGAAACTACCACACCCGAGATAAATGGCCGTTTCAGTGTTACATCGTTTCCCTACCTGCACATGCTGTGGAAAGTGGAGATGTTTGATAAAGTTGCGAAGAAATTGTTAACTCAGCAATCTGTAAAATTATTTTAAAAAATACATAACACTAACAAACCATGCAGTTAGATGATCTTGTGTCTCGAAGAACTTCGTGTCAAGCCATTTCAGAAACTTCCTGTTACGCCACAGTATCTAACATGCAGTAAACCAAACAATGTCTCCTGGAATGACTATAACATATGATTTTACTTATAATACTGTTTGGTATGGAGTATTTAGGACATCGAGGGCTAAATTACCAGTTAATCTAGAACAATCGAGATGTGTTGGAAGTCTTATTTCTTGTTTCTTCATTAAGAGGCAACAATATAACCATACGCTATATATGTTGTGTTTGGATTGCTATAACTAATCCATTTTATTCTGATATTTTTTTACGCAGAGAGTATGCAAAGCCGACGAGTTTTGTAGCAATGGAGATTGTAAGTTGATAATAAATATAATCTACCACACGTTTTAAAGTTTAAATACCATTTGAAGAAGATAACGAGTTATAAACAATTACCGTCACCTTTTTCGAGATTTAGCAGCGGCTTTGTCAATATGAATGTAGACGAAGCTTCAGAAGTGCACCTTTAGATATAAATTCATCAAATGGCAACCTCAGTGATGTCTATGAAGCCCAGTTCAAACTCGAAACTGTACTGGGACTTGAAATCACACTTTCAGACGTTCATGAGATGGGGCTCTCAATTTGGGCCATTCCACAAAAAACACCTAGCCCGAGTTGATTAGCTCAACATTTTCAGTGGAAAAGGACATTACAATTATAAAAAAAATATAAAAGTTTACATACAGCTTACAAATTTCAATATTATTGTAACACAGTGATGTTTATGTGAAAGCCCAATGCCGGTAGTGGAATAATTAACAGCCTGTATGCAAAACAATAACAATCAGTATAGCGTAAATCACACCACGGTGTAAAACGACTTCATGCAGTACATTTGCCACAATATATATTTTTCAGGCTGCTCAAATGACGTGCTTACTATTAGATGTTCAGACCCTTGTGCAAACAAGAGGTGCCCACGTAACAAGAAATGCGAGTATGTATATAACTGTAAACGCTTTACTACTTTTTAAATATGTATATTAATCTACCCTTCCTGGCCACAAATTTGTCATTGTTAACTTTAAATACAAGAGATAGAATCTTGTATGTGAACATGTAGAATGCAAGTTAGTTCTTCAGCTTAGCCGTTTTATAACGTAAGTTGATTGACTGATGTTAGCGTCGTTTTAAAATGTATTCATTTACATGGTGGTGGTGCCCTGCAACTGTTATCGCAACATCAACAAAACTATTTGCTTTGATAGGAAAAATGTTGCTTCAGTGGTAAGTTGAGCTAACATCAGAACGCTTACCACTATACTGGATGCGATTGGATTCATATTGTCTTACAAGAGGGGGGGAAGACAACTTTCTGAGGAACAAAAATAAAAAGATTACATACCGATGTAATTAATGTCACGTTTGGAATAGTTTCAAAGCGTCCCGACAATCTTCAAATCTCCCCCAAAAGTTTATGTAGTATGGTTAAATAGTGAAGTATAGTAACAACTCCGAAGAAAGATAATGAATTCATTTTGATTCAACGTTTCGGTTTATTAATCAAACCATCATCAGGAGTAATTTTAACTAAAGACATAGGTATATATATACAAACAG